>CM045907.1:0-172073 GCA_025169955.1 Salix arbutifolia
TGATTTGTATTCAACTTCAGAAAGACCAAGTGTTTATTTTAAGAAAATCATGTATTTTGCTGTAGAATCTGAATAATGGCATGAGATTTTTATTTGTATTTGTATTATTATTATTAAAGATGATGACGGCCTACTTTCATGTAATAGCCCATATGCTTGCTTTGAAGATCAAACTAATTAGATTCTAAGGATTTGTCGAGCACCCCTTCCTATTTTCTTTCGCTGGTTTATACAAGCATGCATCTATTACAGGGAAAGAAGAGAACTTACACAGAGAGAGAGAGATTGAGAGGTTTAAGCCTTTTCTCCTGTCTAAATCGCAAATTTCATTACTATTATCCCTTGACATTGTTCCTGGCAATAAATGGCGGCGTTTTCCTTGCTTGAATTTGTCGATTAGCACTCATGTTCACTTTGTTTTAATCATGATTCGTAACTGGAACGACAGGGTATCAACCTCTTCGAAATTCAAATAACAAAAGATAATGAGCTCTGAAATCCTTTCATCAATGGATCCGCTTAAGCCCGTATTAAGAAAAATATATGGTACTGTATGCCTACATTAATTAAGGGACACAAACATTTTTATATATATAATCATCGATAATCGTTCCCTCGCGAAACTCTTATTGTTTAAGGGGGGGAAACCCTCTTTCTAGTGCCCTCTCTTTCATGGTATCTTTCAAAACATTATTAATTATCCACATATATATAATCGTTACCTTCATCACCAGGCAAGGTTCATCTGATCCTGCCTTAACTAAAATACTGCAATTTAATGCTGCTCTCGAAAGGGGAAAGGGACCTCGATTATAGTAATCACACTTGCACTCTCAAAAACCAAATAGCATGCTGCGGGTAACTAAAATAAGAACTCCAAACTCTATCTAATAGTCTAGAAGTCAAAGACAGGAAGAAAATGAAAATGGCTGCTTCTTAAAACAAGAATCAATGGACTTTCCGGGCACATGTATATACAGTCAGAGTCCAGTGGTTAAGCACTGCTCGCTCAGGCCAAGATGAGCCATCAGAAGGCAAACATGAGTGAGCAACTCCCCACCTCGTGTGAGTGTTCGAGCATGCTCTTTCCATCCACAATGACTTGCAGCGTACGTTAGCATTTCTACCCAAACCTCGCTTATCATCTTCCACTTCCGTTCATTTTCCCACCCATCCCGTCTCACAAGTGTCTGCAATGACTTGGCAAGCTTGAACCCAGCGCACAGCACGGACACTTTCCTCCGGCTTTTTTGAAGCTTCGAAATAGTTCTACCGAAATCCCACGAAGAATGTTGATCAGAGATGATTCGCTCCAAGAGTGTAGCGTCATCGTCGACAGCGCTGCAGGTTTGGATGTACCTTTCATTACCGATCCCTCGAGGTAGCAAAAAGGGGTAATCAACCAGAAGATACACCATGTAATTAGATAACTCGATGCTCATTTTACAGTTTGGATGAATGTCTTGGCATCTCCAGCATTTTTGGCATGATCTCCACCATTTTTGGCATGATCTCCACCATGTTTTCGGACATCGTCATGGTAACAAATATCGGTAGCGATGTGCCATGTAAGGAGGCTGTCATTAAAATCTGGAAGTTTCACACTCCAGCCAAAGTTTCCAAGGCATTTCTCTCTTCCAATCACCTGATCACCTCTCTCTGATAATATAGCATGTAAATCATTGCTTCCAGGATCAGGACGGCGCATCATTAATTTATATCTTCTACGTTTATCTAAGAGATGCTCGAAGATTAAATCTTTCAAATCATCACCCACATCCTCCAAACTTTGAATGTTGCTTTTTCCTAGCAACTTCTTAAGAGAAATGCTTTTCAATTTATCTAGCAACTTCTTAAGAGAAATGCTTGTCAATTTGCGTTTACTTAGCTGAAACCTTATCAGGTTGTGTTGTGCCATTCTACTTTCCCATCTTTTGTCATTGTTAAGGAATCGTGAAGAACAAATAGTTCGATACACAGAGTTGAACAATGGCTTCCTCTTCCCAGTAAGCCAAAGCATAGCCCAGTCAGAGAAA
Organism: Salix arbutifolia; assembly: GCA_025169955.1. NCBI lineage: Eukaryota > Viridiplantae > Streptophyta > Magnoliopsida > Malpighiales > Salicaceae > Salix > Salix arbutifolia. The sequence continues at coordinate 2,037 of CM045907.1, forward strand.
AGAAGCACAACAACTGAATAAATCTCAATAACGATGGCTCCGTACAGCAAGAGGTATGATATAGTTATTTCAGCTGTTAAATACGCATGGTTGTTTTCGGACATACCTAGTGAGAAAGCAAGCAGAGCAGAAACCAAACATAAGAATGTGGTGGCGCGGAAAATGACGCGTGACGAACGAACCTTCGCCAGCTTCGTATAAAGCACGTCGTACATAAATCCCATCTCAACTTCAATTAATTGGAAGGCTTCCACTGCATTTTTTCTAGGAAAATATGTGTAGCCAAATGAATGGAATCTCCAAGAACAAGATCTGCAAATAGTACCCTGAACATTTGAAAGCACAAATCGGCCTCATGGAGAAATTTAGCCTCATCTATTATGTCACTCAAGCCTACTTCTCCAACCACTGGTTCATCGGTCATTTCAAAGACATCAGGGTTTGAAAATTCTTCAAATTTGCGACTTAGTTCATTCATCTCATTCCTGCACTGCTGCGAGCTTGCTGACCTCAGGACCCAATTCCTTTCTCCATATTTAATAATTCCAGCAACAAAGAGGGGAATGGCTATAAATAACAGTGGATCCTTACCCCACTATGACCTTGCAAAGGCATAAAAAGCAACAGCTACCTGGCTTCCTAGCACCAACAGATGTCTTAACCACAATTCGTTGTCTTCCATGGAATATGCAGTGATGGTGTCTGGGCCACCGAGGTGCACGAGGACTGGTGCCCAGAATGCGGGGATCGATCCTCGATTGGAATTGAAACGATTTGTTTCTGAATCTCCAATCTTTTGAGCCAGGATACCCAATGAAAATGTTGCCACCCAATCTGCTGACAAGTATGCTAACCAAACAAGTGTTCCGATCCAGAATCCAGACGAAAGCATACACTGACGAACGAACATGGAGAACCCAGACGAAAGCATGAAAAAAAGCATACAGAGGCAGACGGGGGGCGAAGTTCTTACAGTATCGATCTTCATAAAAAACCGACAGCCACCCTTCCATCATTTTAGGTCTAAAAATTGATTATAAAATATTCAATGTCTGATAGTGACTTTATGATTAATAATAAAAAAGATTAATAATAGATTTACAAAGAAAAAACTAAGTCTGATCCGACAATTAAATATCTTGTTATTATAATTTCAACATAACGCTTTCTTGAATCTAACCTTATTTCATTGTCCATAAAAATATATATTATGTCATTTATTTATTTATTTGGATCAACTTTTTATTTAGCAATATTCAACCCTCACTCGAATGATTATAGCATTTAATTTCTAGAAGCTATGGTCATTGGAGTTCTCCTCGACAGTAATAACATTAAATTAAATTGATGTTCCTTCCAAACTTGAGCGTGGCAGCTATACTTTTAACGCAACACTAAAGGATATTATTCAATAGATTTTTTAAAATATATATATATACATAATAATTTTAAGTACGCATCAGTGTAGAAATATATTTTTTAACAGTGACTTTAATATATGAATCTAAGAAATCATTGAAGAACGCATTCCAAAACAATAAATTATATTATATTTTGATACATCACTTATGAATTTAAATTTTTATGGTTGAATTAGTTTTTTGACACAATATTATAACTTTAATTATCACATATCACGAGTTAGAATCTCATATCTCATTTTCTCTTTTAATCAAAATTAACAACTACTATACATTATCGAGAGTTTATACAAGTTTCTAAGTTCAAAGAAGTTATTTTTTATTTTTAAAAAATAATTATTTGACAAACATATCAAATCAGCCCTTTGAATGCTTCGTTATGGATCAGATAACTTTAAAAAAACATGCAAGCTTTTCAAATGTATTCTTTTATAAAAACAAAATCCTATATTAAATTTAAAATAATTATGTATATATTTAATTAAATAAATTAAGAATCATTGCCGTCAATAAATATATAAAAAAGTGTTAACGTGTCTAATCAACTCGACTAGGTGTAGGTAGAATAATTTTCTTAACAAAAAATAATTACTGTGTGGGGGTGTTATTAACATGTTTTTTTGACATCGATTAAAAATAAAACCATAAATCAAAAACTTGATATTTATATATAGTAAAAATTATATTCATTAATAAAAGCATGTAAGATTGATCTGAATCTAATTTTTAAAAAGCTTATTCGTTATGATTTCCTGTTTTTCTTCTATAATAATAACTTTGGTCCATTAGTTTAAATGATTAGTGTGATTTAAGTTTGGTTTTTTATTAAAATTATTTTTATCATTTGACATCGACTTATTTTATCTTGAAGCTCATGATTTGTACTGATTTTTTTTTTGTGAGGTTAACACTCTCATTTCCCGGGTTGTAAGTTATCAAAATTAAGGCAATGGTAACTCTTTTTTTTTATATAATCCAACATTTCTCCCACTTTGAAATTGGCATTTTTTACTTCTAAGAGTAACATGGATTGCTGGAATTTTTTTATCTTTTTTGGATTTATCTATTTATTAATTATTTAATTAAATTAAATTTATTTATTTATTAATATAAACTAGCTTGGTATTACATCAAATTTTTTATGCTATTTGTTAGATATAGCTATTTTAACATAACCCACTCGTTCTTGTAGGGTGGCTATTGAGCTGGACTGCACTATCTTTCTTTCGAGATCTAGGCCTCGTTTGTTTGCTGGAAAGTGATTTCTTTTTAGAAAATGAATTCCGGGAAAGTGAATTCCAGAAACATACACAGCCCTAGTGGTAACCCTCACCTAACCCACCCAAAAACAAGAGCCCTACACCATACACGTAGGTAGTTGTAGTGTAAGCAATAAGTTGTGTTTGGGGAGTTTCTAAAATGTATTTTTGAAAAAAAAAATTATTTTAAATTTTGAAAAAAAATAGTATTTTTAAATTATTTTGATGTGTTGTTGTCAAAAATTATTTTTAAAAAATAAAAAATATTATTTTATATATTTTTAAATAAAAAATACTTTCAAAATTAACTTGTGAATAATATTTTCTCGGCGTCTAGACGGCACACCAGTAGTTTTCCCTCGGTCAACACAGCCTTATCTCTTACACCGCGTCACCCCATATCCAAGGCAGCCTGCTTCACTGTTTTTTTCTTAAATAAAAAAAAAAAAAAACAGCGCAGTGTATAATGTATATACAGAAAAAATATACTATTTTAAATATAATGAATAAATTTAAAACTATTAATGTAGAGGGAAAAAAAAGAACAGTGCATTATTTTAGGGAGGAAAATCCCGCATTTAAGGTAACAGCAATAATTTCTTTCCAAAGTCATAGAACGTTAAACACAAAACCATTTGCCAATCAAGCAAATTGCCCCTCGTGTCGGTGCCCACAGACAATAAATGGCGTTACCCGTAATCTCCACCAACCCCAAGCCCAATAAGTCTTATCCTTCAGCCACGTCACCAAAGTAAATATCCCTATAAAAACCGCACTACCCCCGTCTGTTATGCCAAGTACCAGGGTGTTGTGTATGAGAAACCTTGGAAGCAAATGAAGAGCTTGTTGAACCTTTTAAGGGCTGAGAAATGGAATGCTCTGATGTAATGTATTCATTTCTGCTCTGTTTTCGAAATTTGGGATGGTAACATAATAGTAGAGACTTTTGTGGTTCTTTTATATATGTTTTTTTTTCTTCTTGGGTTCTTTTTAGTTGATTTGATTTGACTGGATTGACCGATGTTGGATTAATTAAGAAAATATAGGTACTGAATTTTTAATTAGAAGAAATAAAACTTAAAGAGAGGACAAAGGAGATGAGCTCAGTACTCTGAGGAAACTTATCAAGTATTTCTTGTGCAATCTCTACTACTCCATTACTGGTTGCTATAAACAACGGGCTTGAAGGAGCCTCGTGTCCTGTATTTTCTTCTGTCGATGGTCGAACATTTTCACTATTTCTTACTTCTCCTCCACCTCCTCCGCCTTCTCCTTCTCTTCCTCTCCCACTCCCACCTTGTCCTTCACTTTGTGCTCCTCTTCCTCTTTGGTCAAGGGCATTGATATTAACCTCTGTAGGCTCCGCATTGATAGATTGCAACCAGTAGCTCTGGTTCTTTTTTATAAGCTCCTCGGCAAGTTTCAATGCCGAGTCATGCTTGTGCTTTTCTTCCCGGATTCTCTCCACCACTAGCCATCCTCATATATCTCCTCGAGCGAGAGAGAGAGAGAGAGAGAGATTGCCATGATGATTTTTATGCAAATATGGACAGAGCAGCATACAGAAAATAATACAAATGTTACACAAATTTCTACTCCTACATCAGTTTTCAAGAGTTTACGAGCAATGTCGAGTGGGCTTTGGCTTACATTATTGGGATGGCTCACCCTCATCTACAAAACCCTGACAAGCCTATCTCTAAATAATTTGAATCTGAAAACTGTATGTGGAAGTCCCGAATTCAATCACAAGTGGCATTACTCATGATAAATTGTCAATCTTATTTAACGTTATTAAAACTAAATTTTGCTTTTTAATGTAAATTGTATTTAATATAAAGATAAATAATAATAAAAATTAAAAGTTAAAACTAACCGTAAAGATCATAGTTGGCCGTTCCGCCGAGACGGAACGCACCATTCCAGTCAAAAAACGACGCAAAATAACGTGGTTTTTGTCCCTTTTTTATTCCGGATACCAGAAATTCCAGCTAAATTCCTGCACAGTAATATTCGGGTTGTTCGGTTTCGGAATATAAAAAAAATGCAATTAATCCATTTAAGATCCCCGTCCCCGGCACCTCCAAATTCCCCAATGATAATTTTTCCCCAAACTGAAAACTGAAATCCCTAACCCACAGCGAGCGACACCACCCACCCAATTGATTATTCTTCACTTCTTCTTCCCCAAAGCTCTTCCCGCGATAGCACCACCTTCAGGCTTCATCAGTTCTGCATTTCATCTTCTCCAAAACTCAAATCCCTAACCCACAGCGAGCAACACCACCCAATTGATTATTCTTCACTTCTTCTTCCCCAAAGCTCTTCCCGCGATAGCACCACCTTCAGGCTTCATCAGTTCTGCACTTCATCTTCTCCAAAGCTCTTCTCACGGCGGCAAGCCAGTACCCATGGAAGTATGCTGTGATTGATGAGGTGAGTGTTGTAACAAGATAGCTTGTAGATCCACGGTTTTCTGTGTTTGGATACGTCGTGGTCAACTGCACTGGATTTAAGATTTCAAATTATACATAAGATACCACTCAGGATTATAAGTGCCTGGAATTTAAAAGGAGCTCGGACTCAGGTCACAGGTCCCGGGTTTGAGTTTGAGTTTATGTTTACTGTAAAATAGCCATAAACAAAGATTTTATTTTTCAACTCATGAAATTAACAATCTGAAGAGTAACCATTCACTTCCTAAACAAATTGTTTTTAAAGGAAAAACATCTGTTTTTTAAGATAATTTTTTATTTATTTTATGACAGTTATCAAATTATAGTTGAAAAAGGCTCTTAAAAGGGGGTGTTTTGCGGAACTTGAAGTAGCCTTTTACCCCTCGTTGTTCCAACTTCCTTTACCACTGGTCTTGCTTAGTTCTTACGTGATGATGGAGCTTAGGTTCTGGCACTTATTCCTTTGTTTAGTAGATATATATTTAAAGGAAGAGTGTTGTGTAATTGAAATCCTAACAAATCATTTAATCCTAAGGAAAAATGGATAAATCTTGACAATGATTATTTGTGGGAATTTCTTATATTACCTGCTTTGAATTTAAGTTTACAGTATACTCTGCGAGGTTTTTTTTTTCTTTATCTACACGCCCATAATGGTGGACCCTTGCTAGCTAACCATTGTGATAATACGCTTGAATAAGAAACAATGTTGGACTGCGAAGGGTAGGTAAATGTATGATAGAGCCTTTTCAGTTTATTGTTACTTACCAGCTGTGAAAAATACATATATCTAGTTATCTACCTCTTCAGGAGACCTCGCTGCAGCAGCTTTATTGATGTATGGATGCTGAGAATTTGGGATATAAATTATAAAGTGAATATAAGTTTTTCGTAATATGCAAACTTTAGATTACAACCAGATTATTGTTATAATTAGAATTATTTGAGAAACAATAACTTATTGTTTATATTGATGCTTTATTGATGTATGGATGCTGAGAATTTGGGATATAAATTATAAAGTGAATATAAGTTTTTCGTAATTGATGTATGGATACTTATGGATTTAATCATGTATGCCCATGCGATGCTTGTTGTTTATCGAAACTATTGCTTGTTGTTTCTCGAAACTCTTCCTTTATGGAGGAAAATGAGCTTGGTGGAAATGATCAACTATTGGAATGTCTAGTTGATGACTTTCCTTACATACCACCACAAGATCAAGATCCTTATTTTTTATATTAATGATGTAGAAGATGTTTGATTTACATTTCTTTTTATTTGAGGACATTTTACTTTCATAATATTTTGGATTTTTAGAGATGTTTCTAATTTTGAGATTATGTTTGTTTGACTTTGTGTGTTGGATTACATAATTTGAAGTTAAATTAACTTGAATTTACTTTCATATGCATCAGGCATTGCAGTCTGTCAAAACTAATAATATAATATATAGACTTGATTTGCTCTCAAGATGTCTGGGGCAGCTGATCCTGCAGAAGAGAAAGACGCCAAGGTTGGATATATTACTAGCTGCTTCTACTAGTTTTTTGTAGTCCCAATTAAAAAAAATAAAAATCTATAAACAAACTCGGGTTCTAGGTTTGCAGTATTTTCTTACGTATAATTCCATTTTGATTGTCCATGATATTAGAAGGGTTCTGAGAATGTTCATCTGAAAATCATCAAGCTGGAATTGTTTTTATGCTCACAGGATGAAGTTAGGTGGAGGTTTAAACCAAGGCAATTGGACATCACATGGGGTGGTGATTCAAAATATTGGAAGATGCCTGAGGAAGGGTACATAGAATTATCCTTTTAATCAAATTATATGGTTTCAATGCTTCAAGTACTGTAAATAATGAAATGATATAGACACAAACTATCATCAAATAAGAATTTGGCTAGAAACATTTGATGCTTAATGTCTACACATGAATTTCAGGACGGATGGCCCTGCAGAGTTGCTGGAAGTTGTTTGGCTTGAAATAAATGGCTCAACTCCGAAACCCCTGCCCAAAGGGAAGAAGTATGCACTGAGCTTCAAAATATCCATGGCACATTACGATCCTGTTTGGAGGACATATCCTGTTTACATGCTGGCTAAGGTAGGGAAGAAAGGAACTTCCAATTGGGAAAAAATCAATTTAGGAGATATGAGAGTCGGCGACATAATTGAAATTCCTTCTGGGAAGCTTCGGTTTACAGTTCCTGAAAAGGCTAAAGACACCACGCTCTTATTCGGACTCTATGAACTGTGGGGTGGAAAATGGAAGCAAGGCTTACGAATTCATGAGGCTGTAGTTGAAGAAATGCCAGATTGATTGTACTATCCTAGATGACTTGTGGCTCAATGAAACCTGAAACAGGGTTTTTTTTTTTTCTGTGAAATATCTATGAACGCAAGGAAAACTCTGTAGCACCAGGATAAAGTTCTGCTATTGAAATATGAAAGAGGGTCTATGGTCCGAAGTTTTCAAGAGTTTACGAGCAATGTCGAGTGGACTTTGGCTTACATTATTGGGATGGCTCACCCTCATCTACAAAACCCTGACACGCCTATCTCTAAATAATTTGAATCTGAAAACTGTATGTGGAAGTCCCGAATTCAATCACAAGTGGCATTACTCATGATAGAGTTTCAATCTTAATTTCACGTTATTAAAACTAAATTTTGTTTTTTTAATGTAAATTGTATTTAATATAAAGATAAATAATAATGTTCACGCCTATGTGTGTGTTACCAATATGTCATTTATATGAGACAATTATTTTATTATAAATAATTGTTTTTTGAATTTCAATAATAAGGATAACTTATTAAGGCTTCAAAACTTCCATTTCCAACTCGGTGTATTTATGAAAAAATATTTTTTACAATCTTTTGAATTCAAATTTAAAATGATAATATTTATATAAAATTATTTATCACTCAGAGATAACTCATTAACATAAATAAAAACATTATATTTTTTTTCCGGGCACAATCGTTTCTTTTAAAGTCATGGCTATCCTCATTATTATTTTTTATAATTTAGAGTTTAAGTTTTGGCTTTGAAAAGAGACAATTAACTATAATTTATTTAGTTAATGGATCTTATTTAGAAGTGCACATAAACAAGATAGTGTTGTTGGAATTTTAAAAGACTTGTTGATGTTATTTCTTTTGCACCAAATAAAAAAACAATAAATTTTTAAATACAAATAATTAATTATTGACAAAGAACAAAAAAAGTTTAGTTTGATCAAATTTTAATAGTTTCAACAAAAAAGTGTTTTACATACTCTTACTGTTAAATATAATTTCAATATATGTTTTAGTATGTATACCAGGAGTTGATTTCAATATTTATGTATGATTTAATATTTATCTTATATATATATATATATATTATAAATACAAGTTTATAAAGAGCTTATAACTTTATGTGATTATCAACTTAACATTTTATTTTATGCTAACTTGTCTCATTAATCTATTTGGAAAAGTATATTAAAGATAATCCAGCTATTATGGTAACTTTTCAAATATCTGTTTAAGATTATAATTAAGATTATTTTTATTTAAAAACACATTAAAATAATAATAAAAAAAAAAACTTTTGCAACATGGGACGGCTAATACCCATTCCTGCACTGCTTCGAGCTTGCTGACCTCAGGACCCAATTCCTTTCTCCATACTTAATAATTCCAGCAACAAAGATGGGAATGGCTATAAATAATAGCGGATCCTTACCCCACCATGACCTTGCAAAGATAATCTGCAGTGATGTCTTCCTAGCACCAACAGATGTCTTAACCACAATTCGTTGTCTTCCATGGAATATGCAGTGATGGTGTCTGGGCCACCGAGGTGCACGAGGACTGGTGCCCAGAATGCGGGGATCGATCCTCGATTGGAATTGAAACGATTTGTTTCTGAATCTCCAATCTTTTGAGCCAGGATACCCAATGAAAATGTTGCCACCCAATCTGCTGACAAGTATGCTAACCAAACAAGTTTTCCGATCCAGAATCCTGCTGTATACTTTCATCTACGCCCAAAGAGTATAAGCAATATTTGAAGGAAGAGACTGAGCAACATCACCATGCGAAGCTCCCATCCGTTCCATAGTCTTTCAACAGTTTGATTAATGCCCATGTTTGATTTCCTTCAATTAGACCAGGTGCCAGCAACCCAAAAAAAAAACACACAGAATTCCTGAAGAATTATGCTTGCGGACTCGGCAAGCAATTTGAGTTTTGCTTCGATTCCTGTGCCACCAAATTATGTTTTATTCACTGTGAAGGTGTAACATTATAAGTTTGTATACATATATTTTAGCACTGAAATTGAGGTTGTTATTTATAAGGAAAAATAAAAATAAAATTTAATTTAGACTTAACTATTTAAATTTTCAGGTTGATCAAGTTCTTTATATGTGATTAAAATCTTATTAGTCAAGTGATAGTGAGTTCAAATCTTTAATTTTATAAAACTTGTACATAAAATAATGTAGGTGTTAAGAAATCAACTCCTCTATAAAGTTAAGCTATTAGGTGAGATCCTATAATATAATTTATATTATTCTCTAATACACCTCCTCAAGTGAAAGTCTTTTGACTTTGAAACTTGCATACAGATCCACACTACCTTGTGCTTTGTTAGAGAATAACATAAATCATATTCTGAGGCCTCACCTATCAGCTTAAGCTTTTAGGTGAGATGATTCCTTAACATGGTATCAGAACCTTGTTAATCTAACGGTCATGAGTTCGAATCTCACCACCCCCATTCTATTTGATAAAAATTAAGCACAAGGTAGAGTGGGCTTGTGTGCAAGTTTCAAGCCCAAAAGGCTTTCACTTGAGGGGGTGTGTTAGAGAATAACATAAATCATATTCTGGGGCCTCACCTATCAGCTTAAGCTTTTAGGTGAGATGGTTCCTTAACATGCTTGATTTTTATCAAATAGAATGATGGTGGTGAAATTTGAACTCGTGATCGTTGGGTCAATAAGGCTTTAATACCATGTTAAGAAACTAACTCACCTAAAGTTCTTTATTTGTTGTCTGCAACATATTAATTGTTTCTTGGGCATATTTTAACTATTTGACGAATAATTTATTTGACAGATAACAAAAATACAACTGCTAAAATTTATCAAAGATTATTTTTCTTCATATTATATTAAAAGTATTTTTGAACACTAAGTATAATTAATGTGAGATTTAAAAAAGAAAAATCAGTTCATCGTTTTATATATATTTTAAGACATTAATATCAAAAACATATCATAATATATAATTAGCCTCACCTAACTTTTTAAGGAAAAAGTCCTAAAAATAATAATTATTATTATCATAAATGTCGTATCTATAGTAAAATAAATACATATAAAAACTACATAATCTTAAAAATTTTAAGTTGATTATTTAGCTCAGATGTATAGCATTTTTAAAAAAACTTTAGGACCATTAACAATTTTGTTACATGTTAAAAAATTTGGTGCTGGCTATGGCGAAACGCAAAGTAATTTTTTATTATTGTAGATAATTTAGATTCTTTTTTTTTACTTGTCTTGTCTACATGTGGTTTCGTATTTTATTTTTTATGTGATATGAGATCTGAAATATCAAACATAAAAAAAGATGCAGAAGTTATTTTTCACAAAAATAACATTGACCAATAAATTTTTGACATAATAAATATTATATACATAATTAATATTCTAATTATTATTGGTCATGCTATCAATGACACCATAGTTACTGTTAAAAAAAATAATTTTTATTTTTATTCCTAACACTGGTAGTAAATTATTTTATAAAAAACAAATAGGTCATATATATATTAAGGCATTAATATTAAACAAATATCAAAATATATAATTAGTCTCATATATTTATAAGAAAACAAAACTCAGAAATAATCATTATTATTGTTTTGAATGTTTTGCCTATAATAATTAGAAATTTTAACACCCAAAAATATTAACAAAAAAGAAATTAAAAAAATGAAAAAACAAAAAAATATTATAACATTTAAAAATATTATTTGACTTGAAGAATAAAGAAAAATAATAAAAACAAAACAAAACAAAGGGAATAAATAATAAATGTCAATTTTTAAATGATCATCAACACAAATTAAAATTTAAACATTAAATAAAAAAGCAACCTTAATAACAGAGGAAATTAAAAAAATTAAAAATAAAAACTAAGAGCATGTACATATAAGCATGAAAAAATAGCAACCATTTAAGAAATTATATATATATATAAAGGAATTAAAATAAAATCAAAGATTAAAAATATAAGGGCCGAAATGAAAAATAAATGTATATTAAATTTCATTTAAAGGACAAAATTGAAACAAATATAAACTTTGATACTGAAAAAATTAAAGAATTTCAAACCAAATTGGAATTTAAAAGTCTGATGACCGAAATGAAAGTAAAATGTATAATCAATTTCCATTGAATGATAAAATTGAACAAATCAAAACTTTGATGCCAAATATATTAAGGATTTCAAACCAATCCGGAAATTAAAAGACTGAGGACCGAAATAAAACTACAATATATAATTAATTTCCATCGAAGGACAAAATTGAAACAAATTAAAATTTTTATAACAGAAACCAGGACCATAAAACACAATCAAGAGATAAGGGACGGAAATGAAAATTGCAACAACACCGGGGACTGTCGAGCACTTTCACCGGTAGGAGAGAGAAAAGGGGAACAAACGTTAGACCGCCAACTGAAACATTTTAAACCACCGTTGAACGCAACACACTCCACCATAAGGTGGAGGACATGGAGGCTCATTCGGTGACACGCTGGATGGACATTTTGCACTGCCGTATTAGCCACACGCGCTGCCCTAAGCGGGCGTGAGCCTGAAAACCATCGGCCAATAGTCGGCAGAAATTATTATTTTTAAAATGGTCAATTACATAAACACCCTTATAGTTAATTCTTGTATTTTGTCTTCTATAGAGGTATATAAGCATTAACACACTCATAACACTATTCATGCCAGAATAAATTATTATTAAAAAATGGTAAATTACCATGTAACCCCTCCCGCCAATTCTTTTTTTTGTCATTTATGGGGGCATATTAGTAGTTACTCATTTCTTGTACTGTTCATCAAAAATGTGTAAGGACTATGATACCCCTGCAGACAAAACGTGGTTTTTATCTTATTAGGGGATATGATGGGTGTTTTACTGTGCACAGAAATATAAAAAACAAATTTACCCCTGATTTCAAGGCTAAAGTTGAGGTGTCCCGAGGGGTAAAATAGTAATTCACTGTTCCAATCCATAGTGAACTGAGTCTGCGTGTATAGTGAACGACCGAGCTCAATTAGCTTTCTTTCTAATATTATATGAATGAGATTGTTTTCCATCATACTTTCATTTTCTCCTCTCGTATAATGACTTAATTTCTTCAAGATTCAGGGACCTTTCAAGCAATTTCTTAATCGGAATGTCTATACCTCTTAACCTGAATTACCACCACACCCCTAGAGTCAATTCTTGGATTTTGTCTTATATGGGGGTATTTATATATTTGGCCATTTAAAAAAGTGTGCAATGACCCTACTGACACCGGAGTTTACTGTTCTGTTTTGCCTTATATGGAGGTAAATTTGTATTTAGTCATTTTAAAAAATATGTGCAATAACCTTATGCCCCCGGCGGTTCCTGTGCATTTTTGTCTTATACATGAGTATTATGGTTATTTTATTGTGCACAGGAAGGCAAAAAATCAAAAATACTCCTGGATCCAAGGCTAAAAACACAATAAAGGAAAAAATAATAATTTCACTATTCCAATCCACAGTGCCTCCGAGTCTAGATGAACAATGAAAATCATTATTCATTACTGTTAAAAACCATGATCAGTGTTGGCTATTCTATCATAGTTTTAGTTAAAATAGATTGTCAATTAAAATCATCTTGGAAGATGTTGTTGCTATTGAGAGTGCTGTAACTCAAATCCAAGAGTTCCAAGTTCTTGAGGTTAAGAAAGCCTGCCACAATCACGAAGAAGCAATTAATTATAAAAAAAAATGAAAGAGTTAACAAGAAGCAACTTATTGAATAATAAGGATTTCAATGCAGTTAATTTCTAAATTTGAAATTTAATTGTCTCTCTGTTTTTTTTTTAAATCAAATGGATTGAGAATTATTCAAAACTTGTTTAATAGGCAATGAAAACATAACATAGGAATTCTAATTGTTATGGTCAATGATAAGTAATAGAGGAGTTGATATTTGTTAATATTTTAAAACACTAACATTTTTAACATTTGAATTTTTTTAAAAAAAGTTAATTGAAATTTGTTGTGGCTAAGTTCTAATGATTGTAGTAACTGATACGTAAGAGTCATCAACTTAAATTACCTTGGGAGGTAGGTAATTGGCCATTTAAACTGCAATTCTGCAACATTAAAGTTTTGAGAGAGGTCATGGTTCCGATGGTTTGGAGGATGTTGCTGCTATTGAGAGTGTTGGAACTCAAATCCAAGAGTTCCAAGTTCTTGAGGTTAAGAAAGTCTGCCACAATCAATTATATTCATGACGAAGTAGCTTATTGAATAATAATGAAGATTTCTAAATTTGAAATTTAATGCTCTATAATTGCTCAATTTAAATTCTAATGGATTTGAGAGTTCTTCAAAACTTGTTTGATAGATACCAATAACATAACAGAGGAATTTTATACATACACATCTAATCATAGCAAACATTTGTTAATTTACCTCTGAAAGGTACAACACCACTCAATTCTTGCAAAGATAGATTTTTTAGAGAAGATAGTGCTCCAAGGCTTTGAAGGGAGTTTTCATCTAGAGAACAATCGTCCAAAACCAACTCTTCCAGTGAGCTCAAATTTCGCAACTCTGTTTGAAAGAAGAAAATATGTTTTTTCAAATTGATTTTTTCAATTAAACAAACATCATGATGTTACTTAGCGTTACCTAATATTCTTCCTCTTAAATTGTTGTTGCTCAGATCAAGTTTTGTGAGGTTTGGGAATGCTCCTAATAATTGTAGTGACGTCTGAAAGCTACTTCCATAGGCTGTGATATTATCTAGGTAGAGAGCACTCAGGTTGGTTGGACCTGCAAGTATAGAAAGATTTTTCAAATGCATAAAAATAATTAATAATTAAATGGGCTCATATGTGAATGCGTTACTTACCTCCTGAGAATACCACTTTGGTAATATTGTTGCCGCCTAAAGACAAGGTCTCCAAGTTGCTCGGACATTCTTGATATACATAAAAATAATTATAATTATTATTAATTCGTTCACTACAAAACATAATTGAATTTAATAAAGAAAATGATAAGTATATATTTATAGAAAATAAACTAACCTTTCAAATCTATTAACCCCTCCAGTCTATTGTAATCTAGATATAGTGTTTTAAGAGACGAAAGCTCATCCAGATAATATAGAATACTGTTATCGAGGCGATTAGATCTCAAGTCAAGGTACTTGAGCTTGCTCATTTTAAATGGTTGATAAACATCTGTAAGAATAAAAATATATAAATTAATTGAGACCCTGAAAGGATATTATTGGAGTAATTTAATAATGGTAATGAAATGGTAGCATCACGGCATCAACATATCAACATTCATTTATTATAAAATAGAGCAAACACGTACAGTTAATATTCAATCAGAAAGCAAATTAACCTTTGTTCTCAACCCAACCAGCTATCTGATTACCCCACAAGCGGAGAGTGTTGAGTTCTTGAAAAGGAAGAAACAAGGAGGCATTCAAGTACCAGTCTCCCAGTTCCCCATTCCTTTCACCCCAGAGATCGAGCCAGGTGACTCGACCTGTGCTGCTGTTGCAGGTAATACTTTCCCAATCACAGCAGCGGGCATCTTCTTTTCTCCAGAAGGGCAGGGACGTGCCATTGGGATAGTTGAGAGAATCTTTCAGCTGCAAGAGAGCGATTCGCTCCTCCTCCAGGCAGCCAAGAGGCAGCCATACTTGCAGGGAAACAACCATCAGGATTACTGGAACAATGGAGATGTGAAGAGAAAGGCCCATCCTAATCAATACTAAGGACTTTTTATAGAGGGGTGAATGGTTTCAATATTAACCATCTCTTGCAGGTTGAGGCTTTTATTAGAGGGGGACTTGCAGAGCAATCGGGGCCATTATTATCTCCGGTAGAAAAAAGTGCAAGATTGTTAGGAAAATTATTATCAGAAAATTAATTCTTTCAACTAATTAAATTAAATATTCATGTGGAAAGAATGCTTGATAGCAATGGTGCTGCTCTCACGGACCATTCCACTATCCCATATCACACTGCAAATCCCTATCCATCTTAAATATATACACTTATTAGTATTTCAAGACAAATTCCTTTTGTCATTAATTGTGGAAAAAATGCTTGATAACAATGGTCTCACATGCCCATCTCACACTGCAAATCCGTGTCCTTCTTACTTGTTGATTGTATTTTGCCAACACCATTCAAATTAAGGCATGATTTTTCACGCCACTTTGAATATTATTTTTTACTTTATTCACCTTGCACGACTTGGTGATTTAAAAGTTACCCATTTTGAAACATCCTTCTTTCATTCCAAAGGGATATGGAATTGCAATGCCTCCACAGTTAGGTTCACATCCACTCAATGTCATAACCTGTGATTCTGCAGTACGCAATGACTTGCCAAGCTATCGGGACCCCATCCCCGTAGAAAAAACTGCATGTTTGTTAGGCTCATTTTCTAACGACACCATTAAATTAAGGCATGATTTTCCACACGTTAGGAAAAGACTTTGACTTGGGGTCAACTTTTCTGTTAATTACTTTTATGCAATTTATTTATTTATATTTACAATGTGGTTTCAATTTGAATACTTGAATTTAAAAATATTCAATTTATAATATATTTGTTATAAAATGATGATGTCATTGTTAACTTATTTGAGTTTCAAGAGGATATTTTAGAATTGTTGCAGAGAACTCACATCCGCCGGTAAATGGATTCTTTAACTTCGGTAGGAAATGCGAGGCTCATCTCTTTCTTATCCTTTCAATGATAGCTATTTAAATGGACCCATCTTTCTTTTTTGTTTGAAGGTTCTCCATTCTGAGCAAGTAAATTTTTGGATCAACCCCAGACCAAAATAGCTGTCCTTTTGCATGGATTTCACACCCCAGGTACGTATAAAAAGACTGCAAAATTTTAGTTTGAGTAAAAGAAAGTCTACGTAGGAAATATATTTTTTTATTTAAAAAAACAAAAAGAACATTTAAAATAAAATAAAAGAAAACACACACACACTAATATTGTATAATACATGAATATATGTAAGGCATTTATGATTTTTTTCATTTAATATATAAACACACCTCAAATATATATAAATATGTTATTTTATATTGAATAGTAAATAATACTAGAATAATGAATATCTAAAGTACAATAAATAAAATATGAATATCTAAATTTTTATTTAATAAATAATGAATACATATATATATATATATAGCTGAAATTTCTATATATTTGAGTAGCCCCTTGACTGGTTTATTAATTGTTTTTGGTTGAGAAAGTCTCCAAATTATTTTAAAAGACCTATGAAATGTAGAATTAATCAGCAAATATATCGGATGCATTATATAAAAGAAGTATCTTATGTTGCATATGTTTTTTTTTTCCAGCGATAAATGATATATTCGGACCACCTTGCACATGATTATAACCGGGTCCCCTTCATGATAATTGTAAGAACAATTCTCCACGTTGACTTTATACATTCATATAAATTTATTTGTGATGTTTAAACTCAAAAATAAACTTTCGAGTTAAGCAAATATTTTCTTTAGACAGTTCAGTTCATTAATTAGTTCTAATTTTGATATTTTAGCCGGGAGACTTTTCTTAGTCCAAGTAAACGGAGGAGAGTCGATCTCGTTTTTTTTTTTTTTCTTTTCTTAATTAACGTTCACATTATGCATGAATGGTCTCCTAGACTAGTCGAACATCTCATTCCTTGCCGACTTCGGAATGGAAGCAGGTTGCTTCCATTATATCACGTATAATAATATTCATGAAAATATTTATTAATACACTTATATTTGTCAAGAGAGAAAGATTTAAAATATATTTGTATCCATGAGTCTAAGTCTTAATTAAAACATGTAGTATATGAAAAGAGTGGTTTTAATTCACATGTTTATTGCCCTGAAATTGGCTCGTAATATCAGGAAGGAGCAAAATCCGTGTTTTTCTTGGGAGAAAAAACTCAGCATATATATATATATATATATCGTAAGGCAGCAGCTAAAGAGAGTCTTTAGGAGAGGAGATAACCCTAAACACATTACAAAGAGAGAGGAGGCAGCATCTAGGAGAGGAGGCGAGCAAATCGGAAAGAAAGAAGTCAAGAGCTACAACCCCTTCAAGACATCCAGCTATACAATTTTCCAATACTCTTGAGTGATGTTCATCGTATCAAATTTGTTTCTTTTTAATTTTGCTATGGAATAGTCTTTTTATTCTGTGATTATTGATGTAACCTAGCTATGAATATGTGAACAATTTCTTTGATTGAATTAATCTAATACTTGTTGAGTGTTTTATTCTATGCTTAATGCTTGTATACACTTGATCACCGTTTGCATGATTTGGGATTCGATTTGAGACTAAGAAGTGATAATTGTTTTAGCCATTGTTTGAAATACCATAATAAATCTATAGGATAGAGATATCTATGGAACATGTGTAATCGGGCAAGGTTTTATCATTCTTAATGTATTTTGAAGAGTTTTAGACTTTTCACTAAGAGGTAGGAAGTTTGCTTGTTAAAATAATTCATTGATGCTCAAGAGAGATTACTGATTAAATTAGTAAAACCTGATTATCAACAATAAGAAAGAAATTTTGAGAGGATTAAATAATTTGAGAAAATTCACATAAGATTAGTTACAGTGAAATCAGAAATCCTAGGATCTATTAAACTTGATTTCAACACCATTTGGTTTTTGCTTGTTTGTTTTAATTATTTTTAGTTTCATAAACCTTTATAATCGAATCATCAAATAGATAAGGATTTAATAAATTTGGTACTTATTGATCCTGACTCGACGAGCCCCATTTAAATGAGTATTAGCCTTATATTTCTAACCTTGTTCATATCCAAGCCCTTTTTAGTTGGTATTAGACTTCAATTTATGGGTAATAGACTTTTCCCCCAAGCATGATTGAACTTGGTTTTTGGAGGGGGTGTTAGCCTTGGATTTTTGGATAAATTGATCCTGACTCGACGAGCCCCATCTAAATGAGTATTAGCCTTAGATTTATAACCTTGTTCATATCCAAGCCCTTTTTAGTTGGTATTAAACTTCAAATTTATGGGTAATAGACTTTTCTCCCAATCATGATTGAACTTGGTTTTTGAAGGGGGTGTTAGCCTTGGATTTTCGGACAAATTGATCCTAACTCGACGAGCCCCATCTAAATGAGTATTAGCCTTAGATTTATAACCTTGTTCATATCCAAGCCCTTTTTAGTTGGTATTAAACTTCAAATTTATGGGTAATAGACTTTTCCCCCAGTCATGATTGAACTTGGTTTTTGGAGGGGGTGTTAGCCTTGGATTTTCGGACAAATTGATCCTGACTCGACGAGCCCCATTTAAATGAGTATTAGCCTTAGATTTCTAACCTTGTTCATATCCAAGCCCTTTTTAGTTGGTATTAGACTTCAATTTTATGGGTAATAGACTTTTCCCCCAAGCATGATTGAACTTGGTTTTTGGAGGGGGTGTTAGCCTTGGATTTTTGGACAAATTGATCCTGACTCGACGAGCCCAATTTAAATGAGTATAAGCCTTATATTTATAACCTTGTTCATATCCAAGACCTTTTTAATTGGTATTAGACTTCAAATTTATGGGTAATAGACTTTTCCCCCAACCATGATTGAACTTGGTTTTTGGAGGGGGTGTTAGCCTTGGATTTTCAGACAAATTGATCCTGACTCACCGAGCCCCATTTAAATGAGTATTAGCCTTATATTTATAACCTTGTTCATATACAAGCCCTTTTAGTTGGTATTAGACTTCAATTTTATGGGTAATAGACTTTTGCCCCAAGCATGATTGAACTTGGTTGGAGGGGTTGTTAGCCTTGGATTTTCGGACAAATTGATCCTGACTCGACGAGCCCCATTTAAATGAGTATTAGCATTAGATTTCTAACCTTGTTCATATCCAAGCCCTTTTTAGTTGGTATTATACTTCAATTTTATGGGTAATAGACTTTTCCCCCTAGCATGATTGAACTTGGTTTTTGGAGGGGGTGTTAACCTTGGATTTTCGGACAAATTGATCCTGACTCGACTAGCCCATTTAAATGAGTATTAGCCTTATATTTATAACCTTGTTCATATCCAAGCCCATTTTAATTGGTATTAGACTTCAATTTTATAGCAGTAATTTCACGGAACAATGCCATATCATTGTGTCAGAAAAAAAAAGAAAAAGACAATGTGTTTAAAGACTTTTAGTGTTGATTTTGCAAACACACCATTAAAATGAAGGCATTATTTTCCACAGGTGATTCCCATAAAGAAAGTAGGGAGTCTTCTATATCCATCATTGTCAAGGAAAGTGAGCTGCCTAGCGGAACCTTTTATCATGTTTTTCCATAAAAAGACTTTCACTTGGGGTCATTCTTTTAGTTATTAGAGGATTTTATACACTTAGTTCCTGTTTAGAAAAAACAATATTTTTCTTTTTCTTTTTTATTTTAAATTAAATATTTTGGTATTTTTAAATTATTTTCATGTGCTGATCTCAAAAATAATTTTTTTAAAATAAAAAATATCATTTTTATACATTTCTAAATAATAAACACTTTTAAAAACAACTTCAATCATATTATAAAACAGTCACTTAAAGTGTGTCGAGAGAGAAAAATTGAAAATATATTTGTATCTATAAGTATAAGTCCTGACTTTAGTCGAGCTCAAGAGAGGCAATTTTTAGAGATCTGTTAGATTTATGTTTATCAATTTTATTGAAAAAAACATTTAAAGACATACCTCTCACTTTATTACATTTATAAAAAATCAAATAAATTTATTTCAACTAGGTCAAAGATTTGGAAAAAAAAAGAGGATGGTGAAAAAGAAGAAGAGAATGCAATGCTTTAATTAACAAACCAACCCCTTAGATTTAGGTTCATTGAAATATTATACACCTCTGGTAGGAAAATTTTTCATCTATGATAAGCAAGCACGACATTCTAATATTTTGATTTGATAAATATGACAGTTTTTGTAGCAGCAAATTAAATATGATATTCTAAACCACTTCATTGAAGATCACCGTTGGCGTTCCATGATTGCTTGATTTTTACCCCTCTCGTGAAATCCACACCACATGCCTATTAATCATGATTGTAGTAAATGATTTCAATATCTATGCAAGAGTGGTTTTTCATCAAGTGATGAGGAAGCACTAATCCCGAAGCTGGAAATTGTCGAGGTAGAAGTAGCATCCCAAGGTGCTCCCATCACTTCTTTTCTGTCATATTCAATCTCTCGTTGCACGATCAAGTTCTCCGATTTTTGAATCCTCTCCAACACCATTGTGACTTCTTTCATCGTAGGCCTTTCTTTCCCATTCAACCTCAAGCAGCTCCTCGCCAAGCTAGCAACCATCAGCACATCCTCTTCTTTCCCTTGCTTCACAACCTGAGGATCAAGAATATCAATCAGGCAGTTGCTCTCCATGGCCATTAGGAAATACGTGGCTAAACTTCTGCCTTGTTCTTCTGATCTTGTGAACGAGATGGGCTTCTGCCCAGTAAGTAGCTCAACGAGAACTACACCAAAGCTATAGACATCACTCTTGTCTGTGAACTGGCTTGATTGGAAGTACTCCGGATCCAAGTTGTGACATGAGTCTGGTCGACGCTTACTGACCTTGAAGTCCCAAAATCTGCAACTTTGGCTCTATACTTCTCATCAAGAAGTATGTTTGTGGACTTGATGTCTCTGTGAAAAATGGCGATGGAGGCTGCTGAATGTAGATAGAAAAGTGCCCCTGCTACCTCTGCTGCTATCCTTAGGCACATTTCCCAAGTTAAAGGGAATTCATCGTTGGGGTCATGGAGAAACTGGAAAAGGGTCCCATTAGGAATGAATTCATAGACCAGCAATGGAAGTTCGGTCTCTAAACAACAACCCAAAAGCTTAACCACATTTCTATGGTTAATCTGGGATAGAAGGACGACCTCGTTGATAAACTATCTGAGATTCCCTTCATCAATTACTTTGGATTTCTTGACTGCAATGATTTTTCCATCTACCAACATCCCTTTGTAAACTGTTCCTTGGCCTCCCTGGCCCAGCGTTCTATTCGCATTGTAATGATCAGTGGCCTTGTCTAATTCTTTCGAAGGAAACATTTTGATTTTCTCAACATTTTGATATGCGACTCACAGCCAGATCGGTGCCGTTGACTGTAAGTTTAGGAACTCCACTGCTATGGTTGCAGTGTATTTTATACCTTTCGTCAAGGAAACATTCTTTTGTCATTCCAAAGGGATATGGAATTCGAATGACTCCACAGGTAGATTCACATCCAGGCACTGCCATAACCTGTGATTCTGCGGTACGCAATGACCAGAACAGCAGGATGGCATGAAATACTGTTAACTCAACAGCTGCCATTTTCGTTTTCTTCTTCTTTCAGACAGTAGCTTTTTAGAAGAGAGAAGGTATAAAACGGGCTCTTACTTGGCAAGTAACCCAGCCATATGTTAAGTTATCCAAAATCTCCTCCTTCTTTCTACAACTATTTTCTTTCTCTGTTTAATTCCTTTCGCCTTCCATGAGTACAAAGTTCAAAACCAAAATCTTTAGAACCACACAGAATTAAGTAGCGAGACTTGACCGAGTCAGTCAATTAAATTATTTTTTTATTTTATAAAATTTATTCTTCGTATTATTATATCAAAAATATTTCACAATACTAATATTAATTTTTTATTTCAAAAAAACTTAGGTCATTATATATATATATATAATTTAAAACATTAATATTAAATAAATATTAAAATATATAATTAGTCTCGTATATTTATATATATAAAAAAACTTATGCAAGATTGTAAGGAAAATTATTATCAGAAAATTCATTCTTTCAACTAATTAAATTAAATATTCTTTAATTTATTTCTCTCTCTCTCTCTCTCATGGAATAGATTTAGAAAGCACTAATAATTGCTCACGAACCACCACGACATGACATGTAATAGAAAAACTATGGTATAGTTGTAATAAACTAAAAAGTGCTGACAAAATCAAGAATCAAATAATGCCGAGGTGACGAGACCGCGTCCCAAATAATGTCATGTATTTTATTCCTCTCTATGATCAGCATAATCAAGCCACGTATTAAGCAAATTCTCTTTTCTTTATTTTTTGAGTTTTGTTATATAGCAACCATTAACTTCACTGAAGATTACCCTTAACTCTTATTTCGTGAAGTTTTTTCTACAATTAAGTTTGAGTATAGACACTCAAATTATTAAACTTGGCTCTGATTATTATCCGTTCCAAGCCCTCGGTTATGAGTTGGATGTGGTAGCTATAATTAATGAAATTCCTTCAACTAAGCACACACCAAATGGCTATTGCCATGTGTTAGTTGCATAGACTTCAACAACCTCCATATATTTGTCAACTTCCATCACATCACATCCTTCCTGGACATCAACATCTGCTTCTGTACCAACAAGAACATGGTATTTTCCATCCACTAAACCCCAGTTGCAGAGGAAACCCTAAAAAAACCCTCCTGATCTGTAGACATGCCCTCACAAATAAAAACAAATTCAAAGTGACACCCATCCACCGCAAAATATAAAAATGCCTTTGACCTAGACATGTTCAAAGCTTATATGGTATTGCAGATAAATAAGCTGGTCCAAGAAAATAAAGGTTCAATACAAAGTCTACGTAGGAAATATTTTTTTTATTTAAAAAAAAAAGAACATTTAAAGTAAAATAAAGGAAAACACACTAATATTAGTATAATACATGTATATATGTAAAGCATTTATGATTTTTTTTTCATTTAATATATAAACACACCTCAAATATATATAAATATGTTATTTTATATTGAATAGTAAATAATACTAGAATAATGAATATCTAAAGTACAATAAATAAAATATAAATATCTAGTTTTTTATTTAATTAATAAATAATAAATACATATACATATATATATATATATATATATATATATATATACATAGCTGAAATTCTATATATTTGAGCAGCCCCTTGACTTGTTTATTAATTGTTTCTGGTTGAGAAAGTCTCCATATTATTTTAAAAGACCTATGAAATGAAGAATTAATCAGCGAATATATCGGATGCATTATAAAAAAAGAGGTATCTTATTTTGCATGTATTATTATTATTATTATTTTTTCCAGCAATAAATGATATATTCGGACCAGCTTGCACATGATTAAAACCGAGTCCCCTTCATGACAATTGTAAGAACTTTTCATTTATTAGCTCTAATTTTGATATTTTAGCCGAGAGACTTTTCTTAGTCCAAGTAAACGGAGGAGAGTCAATCTCGTTTTTTGTCTTAATTAACGTTCACATTATGTATGAATGGTCTCCTAGACTAGTCGAACATCTCATTCCTTGCCGACTTCGGAATGGAAGCAGGTTGCTTCCATTCTATCCCATAACTTTTTTTTACCAAGAGAAGAAGCTACAACATAACATTATATATATTAATTTTGATGAAAATATAATGAGTCATTGGAGGACTTTTATACACTTATATTTGTCTAGAGAGAAAGATTTAAAATATATTTGTATCCATGAGTCCAAGTCTTAATTAAAACATGTAGTAAATGAAAAGAGTGGTTTTTCATCCAGGGATGAAGGAACACAGATCCCGAAGCTGGAAATTGTTGAGGGAGAAGTAACATACCAAGGTGTCCCCAAGCTTTAAATGTATAGACATCAACTTCTGTAAGTTTATTAAGAATTTATATTTTTTTTAATCAATAAAAACAAAATAATTGTAGAGAAATATTAGGGAGAGAAGAAGATTTTTTTTCCTTATAATTCTCATCTACATCAAATTGATATTTATAATGAAAATAACACTCTTTCAAATCAATATGTATGTAGAATTGAAAAGGTGCACTTGATAATGGAATATATAGCATACATATTTTAAGTCATTGCTGCTCTATTTTAGAGAATTGCGTTGGATTTTTAGCAAATTATCTAGACTTTTAGATATCTTTGAGAATTATTTACTTTTTGAAAATTCAATGTATTTTCAGGTATTTAACTACTAGAATATACTGAAATTGAGATCATATGAAGAAGCAAACAATGGGATGAGCTTAGAATTCAAACACTGGTTGGTCTGCCTAGACAAGCCGAGCACTAATTGGTTTTTGAGATATAACGGGAGTTATACAACTCCGTTTCATGTGTTCTTTACCTTTATGAAAAGAGGATACACAGGCCTATAACTCTTATACAATGAAAATAACCCAGGTTTTCTGTTTTGAAGTCCAAAAATCAAGTCGAAATACAGAGTCTGAATCAGACCAGGAGTCCATGCTACCCATACACTATCTTGGGTTTTGGACCATATCGAGAGTTATATATGCCCAAAAACTTTTCCAGAAATAAAGGAGTTTTAATTCACACATTTATTGCCCAGAAATTGGCTCGTAATATCAGGAAGGAGCAGAATCCGTGTTTTTCTTGGGAGCATAAGCTCAACATATATATATATATATATATATATATATATATATATATATATATATATATATATATATATCGTAAGGCAGCAGCTAAAGAGGGTCTTTTGGAGAGGAGGAAACCCTAAACACATTACAAAAGAGAGGAGGCAGCATCTAGGAGAGGAGGCGAGCAGATCGAAAAGAAAGAAGTCAAGAGCAGCATCCCCTTCAAGACGTCCAGCTCTCTAATTTTCCAATACTCTTGAGTGATGTTCATCGTATCAAATTTGTTTCTTTTTAATTTTTCTATGGAGTAGTCTTTTTATTTTGGGGTTTTTTATGTAGCCTAGCTATAAATGTGTGAACAATTTTTTTGATTGAATTAATCTAATACTTGTTGAGTGTTTCATTCTATGCTTAATCACCGTTTGCATGATTTGGGATTCGATTTGAGACTGAGAAGTGATAATTATTTCAGTCATTGTTTGAAATACC
Source organism: Salix arbutifolia (assembly GCA_025169955.1). Taxonomy (NCBI): domain Eukaryota; kingdom Viridiplantae; phylum Streptophyta; class Magnoliopsida; order Malpighiales; family Salicaceae; genus Salix; species Salix arbutifolia. The sequence continues at coordinate 27,456 of CM045907.1, forward strand.
ATAAGAAATCTATAGGATAGAGATATCTATGGAACTTGTGTAATCATGCAAGGTTTTATCATTCTTAATGTATTTTGACGAGTTTAGAATTTTCATCGAGAGGTAGGAAGTTTGCTTATTAAAATAATTCATTGATGCTCGAGAGAGATTAGTGATTAAATTAGTAAAATCTGATTATCAACAATAAGAAAGAAATTTTTAGAGGATTAATTCACTTGAGAAAATTCACATAAAATTAGTTACAGTGAAATCAGAAATCCTAGGATCTGTTAAACTTGATTTCAACACCATTTAGTTTTTGCTTGTTTGTTTTAATTATTTATAGTTTCGTAAACCTTTATAATTGAATCATCAAATAGATAAGGATTTAATAATTTTGGTACTTATTGATAATTTTTGCAAATTCTCATGAGACGATACTCCACTCATCACTTTATTACTTGTTACGATTCATGCACTTGCAATTTCTACCAACAACACTTTTGCATATCAATGTGTCTGTACATCTCAAAAGACAACTCTTGATTCAAATTAAATTGAACAACTTGACTTGAGGTGTCAATAATTAATTAATTCTAAAAATAATAATATAAAAGTCATTTATATTATATAATCTCAAATGTCAAGTCTCATTACAAATTGATTTTAACTTTCCTTTCAAAAAAAATTATAACATTCAAATTTATTGATTTAGTGTCTCACAAGACATAAGATACAATAAAACTTATTACCTTCCCAATGTTAAATAAAATATCGAATGCACAAATTATATTTTAACAACAATAAATATTTATGAAAAAATAAAAATGACAAGAAATAAAAAAAATATATGATAGTAAAGCATTTAAATTTCCATTGAAAGAAAGAAGCATCATATATTAATCTAAGGTCTATTGTCCATTAATTAATCGGTGGTTGCATTCGAACACACTAAATTGTTATTTAATTTTTATAAACTAAATTTTAAATTAAAGCATATTATGATTATCCCTTCTTAAGCTTACAGGAGAAGCCATCTCTTGGAAAAAAAACTCTTTGATAGCAGTAATTTCACGGAACAATACAGACTTTGTTGATTTTTATTCTATCTTACTTGTTGATTTTAAGAAGAAAAAAAAAAGACAATGTGTTTAAAGACTTTTAGTGTTGATTTTGCAAACACACCATTAAAATGAAGGCATTATTTTCCACACGTGATTCCCATAAAGAAAGTAGGAGTCTTCTATATCCATCATTGTCAAGGAAAGTGAGCTGCCTAGCGGAACCTTTTATCATGTTTTTCCATAAAAAAGACTTTGACTTGGGGTCAATCTTTTAGTTATTAGAGAACCTTTCATCATGTTTCCATAAAAAGACTTTGACTTGGGGTCAATCTTTTAGTTATTAGAGTATTTATACACTTAGTTCCTCTTTAGTATTGTGTTTCAAAATGATTTTTGAAAAAAAATGAATTTTTTTTATTTTAAATTAAATATTTTGGTATTTTTAAATCATTTTCATGTACTGGTATCAAAAATAATTTTAAAAAATAAAAATATTATTTTTATGCATTTCTAAATAAAAAAACACTTTTAAAAAAACAACCTCAATTATACTATAAAACAATCACTTAAGGTGTGTCGAGAGAGAAAAATTGAGAATGCAATGCTTTAATTAACAAACCAACCCCTTGGATTTAGATTCATTGAAATATTATACACCTCTGGTAGGAAAATCTTTCATATATGATAAGCAAGCATGACATTCTAATATTTAGATTTGATAAATATGATAAGTAAGCCAAGAAGTTAAGACCAGTTTTTGTAGCAGCAAATTAAATATGAGCCACAATCTTAATTCTCTTCACTCTTCGGACCTGATGATATTCTAGACCACTTCATTGAAGATCACCATTGGCGTTCCATGATTGCTTGATTGTTACCCCTCTCGTGAAATCCACAACACATGCCTATTAATCATGATTGTAGTAAATGATTTCAATATGTATGCAAGAGTGGTTTTTCATCAAGTGATGAGGAAGCACTAATCTCGAAGCTGGAAATTGTCGAGGTGGAAGTAGCATCCCAAGGTGCTCCCATTACTTCTTTTCTGTCATATTCAATCTCTCGTTGAACGATCAAGTTCTCCGATTTTTGAATCCTTTCGAACACCATTGTGACTTCCTTCATCGTAGGCCTTTCTTTCCCATTCAACCTCAAGCAGCTCCTAGCCAAGCTAGCAACCATCACCACATCCTCTTCTTTCCCTTGCTTCACAACCTGTGGATCAAGAATATCAAACAGGCAGTTGCTCTCCATGGCCATTAGGAAATACGTGGCTAAACTTCTGCCTTGTTCTTCTGATCTTGTGAACGAGATGGGCTTCTGCCCAGTAAGTAGCTCAACGAGAACTACACCAAAGCTATAGACATCACTCTTGTCTGTGAACTGGCTTGATTGGAAGTACTCCGGATCCAAGTACCCAAAGGTGCCTTGTACCATAGTTGTGACATGAGTCTGGTCGACGCTTACTGACCTTGAAGTCCCAAAATCTGCAACTTTGGCTCTATACTTCTCATCAAGAAGTATGTTTGTGGACTTGATGTCTCTGTGAAAAATGGCGATGGAGGCTGCTGAATGTAGATAGAAAAGTGCCCCTGCTACCTCTGCTGCTATCCTTAGGCGCATTTCCCAAGTTAAAGGGAATTCATCGTTGGGGTCATGGAGAAACTGGAAAAGGGTCCCATTAGGAATGAATTCATAGACCAGCAATGGAAGTTCGGTCTCTAAACAACAACCCAAAAGCTTAACCACATTTCTATGGTTAATCTGGGATAGAAGGACGACCTCGTTGATAAACTGTCTGAGATTCCCTTCATCAATTACTTTGGATTTCTTGACTGCAATGATTTTTCCATCTACCAACATCCCTTTGTAAACTGTTCCTTGGCCTCCCTGGCCCAGCGTTCTATTCGCATTGTAATGATCAGTGGCCTTGTCTAATTCTTTCGAAGGAAACATTTTGATTTTCTCAACATTGACTTCACCTGAGGATAGTTGTTCTTGCAGTAATAGACCACCATTCCTTTTAAAGTACTTTTTCTTTTGTTTTTCAGACCTCTTTCTCTTGAATACTTTGTACAACCACCATAAACCGATGAATAGAAACAGTGCTCCAAATCCCACTCCAACACCTGCATCAATCAACCAAATTCAGAAAAACAAATTCTGCCTGTTTGCTTTAGTAACAGGGCAGCATCTGCAATTATTTGATGTTGCTGGGATAGGATAGGATTGGTGATTTTGGGGTTGAACAGCTGCAGCAAGGGTCTAGATTTTATCTCTAACTTCTATTTTTCAGATTGTCTTTATTGCTTATCCAGGCAACAGAGACTATATCCTAAAACATCAGTTGAATTTCCTTCATGATTCCTATACCGCTTTGATTAGTGGAGGATCTTGCATAAAATTTCCATCAATTCAACAGATTTAAGTACAGTGCTGTAGTTTGTCTCAATATTCTACTTTATTCAGTTTTGAAAAGAGAATTTGATTCTTAAAAAACATTAAGTTAAATTTTAATTTCTTTTTATAATTTTGATTGTCGGCTTTACCAAGTATATAAATCTTACGAGGAAAAAAAATTAGTACAAGCATTTTTCAAGAAAGTGCACTCTTTTACTTGAAACTAATTATTCATGCTCGGGAAAGAAGAAAATTGTTAAACAACGATCTAATTACAAATAAAATTTGTAAAGAAGGCTAATTGACAAAATTGAATGCTTTAAAAGGCTAATTTGTACCCCATCCCCACGAGTAATTGGTTAAAATGGCATCGATAAAAGATTCCATGTCATTAATTGGCTCTTGAATAAATTGATTGATTTGATTTAGTCTATCGACAAATTATAGTATGACCATAATTTTATATATGGAATATTTATAGCTAGAGTGAGATATACCAAAAAAACAAATCTCTTAAGTGAAGATATTTTTTATTTTTTTTTCAAAGTGAATATTAGAAAATAAAAAATAGGATGTTACTAATTATTTTTTATGTATTATATATATATATAGAGACACACACACATCTCTAATCACTAGTTATAGGAGCATAAATATATATACTACTTGAAAAAAAATTAAAAAAAAAAAATCGCAAGGGCGGCAGTTGTCTTCTCCGGTCTCTCTTAGAGGATCCGACATAGAATCTGATTTATCTTCGAGCTTATAAAATCGTCAATTATGACATTTGTAGCACTATCATGAGACAAGTCAACAACACAGTTTTCCTCTAATCAAACATTACAATGCCAGCCAGTTGTTTTCTTGATCGCTTTAAAGCTACTGTTTCATAATCTCTAGTCTTTTCTATGATGATATATATAGAGTGAAAATGCAACAACATACCTAGGCCTGCCATTTTAGCTTTGATTTTCTGCCGGTAAGAGACGAATGTTATACCCTCTGCAACACATGGAGAAACCACCGAGTTGATGGATCAGTAAATCACACAATGGTAAACCGTGCCAGAAGAATCTATAGAGTGGGAATTGTAACCCGGAGTTTACCTTGACAATTACCATAAAGATAAGGATTTCCTTCGAAGCCTGTTTTGCAAAAACATTGAACGATGGGGCTCTGGATGGTTGAATCAATGGAAGTATTCATATCCTTACACGTAGAAGTGTAACTAAAATTATAGTATGATCCACTCTTGACAAGTGATTCAAATAACCTTCTGTCTATCCCCCAATCCAGCACAGCGCCAACAGAATCCACATCTTTCATTTCAGAAGGGTACCGTCCGTAATAGGATAAATAGGCATGCCTGCAATTCTTTTCCCCTCCGCTTCCCTTTTGACCATCTACCCCCTTCATGGTTACATTAAAAATCTTGAGATTTGACGGAATCCTGGTCTGGCAACAGTTGATCCCACTGCAGCCAGCAATCAAGAGATCACGTTTTTCGTCACAGATTGACACACACCCACCAATAGCAGAATTATTTTGGTTCATCAAGGCGAGGTTGTTGCAACCCGTTGCAACGAAGTAATTCTCGGAGGAGAAAACAAAGGGGCTTCCTTCCAAGTCAATAACTGTGTTTCTATCTTTGGCTCCACAATTTGCCAACAACATTGGAAACTTGACATAAATCATACTGTCATCAACTGATATGGAACGCACAACCAGATCAGTGCCGTTGACTGTAAGTGTAGGAACTCCACTGCTAGAGTTGCAGTGTATTTTGAACCTTTCGTCTAGGAAACATCCTTCTTTCATTCCAAAGGGATATGGAATTCGAATGACTCCACAAAGAGATTCACATCCACTCAATGTCATAACCTGTGATTCTGGTGATGGTGGCATTTCCAGACCACAAGCTTTGGGTAGCGGTTGTCCACAAAGAAATGTGTTATCCTTGTAGCTGCTCTCATCAAAAGTGGCAAATTGTGCAACACTCGCAGGTGTCTTGCCAGACAGATTATTGTGTGACACATTGAAAACAGCTAGAAAAACTAGTTCAGTAAGTTGAGGAGGGATTTCTCCTTCCAATTTGTTGTATGAAAGATCCAAGCTCTCTATTTCCATTAACCTTGAAAATGTTGGTGGAATTGGCCCAATCAAACTGTTGTGCGAGAGGTTCAATACCTTGATCTTGCTCAGGTTTCCAATCTCAGGAGGAATCTCTCCTGTGAAGTTGTTGCATGAGAAATCAATTCCAGTAAAGTACTGGATAATGTTTCCTTTAAAAAGAAGGGCTACATTGTATATTGTAAACTCGAAAGATTGTTGTGAAGAAAACATTGTTGATGGGAAAGGATGAGAAGATATCATCCAAGAGAGGATATTACCAGAAAGATAATTGTGAGATAGATCAATGAGGGATAATTGGTCCAACCTGCATAATTGAATGGGGATCTCACCTTCAAGATTGTTATGACTCAATAGTAGAAATCTTAAGTTAGATAGCCTGCCAATCCATTCTGGAATTCTACCAGTAAAATTATTATGAGAAAGATCTAATGCCAATATCTCATAGGAGTCTTGAAATTCTGTTGGGATTGGTCCTTGCAATTTATTTCTAGACAAATATATATGTATTAATTTTGAAGAAGCACCAAATCTAGGTGGTAAAGGACCAGAGAGGTTGTTCCTTGATAGGTCTAAGAACTCAAGAGAAGACATATTCCCTATCCATCCTTGCAAGCTGTTGTTTGAAAGTATTCCTCCCGTCAAAACATTGTTGGACAAGTCTAACAGTTTCAGCGAGCTCATGCTACTCAATGAGTAAGGAATGCTTCCTTCAAAGCCATTATGAGACATCAATAAAACTTGTAACCCTAGAAAATAAGCCCCGATTTCTGCAGGAATTTGGCCTTGGAAATTATTCATGGATATACTTAGGTTTAACAAATTCACATGAGAACTTCTTGGCAATAAGAATGGACCGGAAAGAGAGCAGTTTGCTAAAGAAAGACCTTGTAGGTATGTGTTGTTCTCTATCAACCAACTTGGGAACTCTCCCTTTATTTGGATGTTTGTAAGATCCAAATATTGAAGGTTGAACTGATGGTAAAGGAATTTAGGAAATGCTCCTGCACCTTGTCCATGACCGCTCAAATAGAGGGACTCTAACTGGAACTTTGGACTCAGATTATGATCATCTTCTTCTGCGTATATTTCGTTGTTGGAACCATAAAAATCCTTGAGTTTTGAAAGGTTGTATAATGGGCTCAACGACATAGGGATTTTCAAGTGATTGGAAGAGAGAACTAGTTGTTGAAGGGATGTCAGATTTGCCAGGCACGGAGGCAAGAATCCACTGAGATCATTGTCATGCATATTTAGCTCTCGGAGATGATTTAAGTCACATAGGCCTGATCACATTATAATTAGGAAAACTTAAACTCTGAGTATAGGTAATTGGAAAATATATAACTTATATATAGAGAGAAAACAAAAATATAACCTGTAGGTAATTGGCCATTTAAATTGCAACTCAACAAACTTAAAGTTTTGAGAGAGGTCATCATTCTGATGGTTTGGAAGATATTGTTGCTATTGAGAGTGTTGTAACTCAAATCCAAGAATTCCAAGTTCTTGAGGGTAAGAAAGCCTGCCACAATCAATTATATTCATGAAGAAGCAACTTATTGAACAATAAGGAGGATTTCTAAATTTGAAATTTAATTCTCTTTGATTGGTCAATTTAGTTGACTCATAATTAGTTTTTTTTTCCTCTAGCAGGAAGTTGAGATTTGTTAATTTACCTTGAAAAGGTACAACGCCACTCAGTTCTTGCAAACATAGATTTTTTAGAGAAGATTGTGCTCCAAGGCTTTGAAGAGAGTTTTCATCTAGAAAACAACCGTCCAGAACCAACTCTTCCAATGAGCTCAAATTTCGCAACTCTGTTTGAAAGAAGAAAAAATGTTTTTTTCAAATTGAGTTTTTCAATTAAACAAACATCATAATGTTACTTACCGTCACCTAATATTCTTCCTCTTAAATCGTTATAGCCCAGACTAAGTGTCGTGAGGTTTGGGAATGCTCCTAATGATTGTAGTAATGTCTGAAAGCTATTTCCATAGGCTATGATATCACTTAGGTAGAGAGCTCTCAAGTTGGTTGGACCTACAAGTATAGAAAGGTTTTCCAAATGTATAAAAATAATTAATAATTAAAGGGCTCATATGTGAATGCGTTACTTACCTCCCGAGGCCACCATTTTGGTAATATTGTTGCCGCCCAAAGACAAGGTCTCCAAGTTGCTCGGACATTCTTGATATACATAAAAATAATTATAATTATTAATTCATTCACTGAAAAACATATTTGAATTTAATAAAGAAAATGATAAGTATATATATATAAAAAAAAATAACCTTTCAAATCTATTAACCCCTCCAGTCTATTGTAACCTAGATATAGTGTTTTAAGAGATGAAAGCCCATCCACATATGATAGAATACTGTTATCGAGGCGATTAAGTGCCAAGTTAAGGTACTCGAGCTTGCTCATTTTAAATGGTTGAGAAACACCTGTAAAAATAAAAATATATAAATTAATTGAGAGCTGAAGGATATTATTGGAATAATTTAATTACGGTAATGAAATGGTAGCATCACGGCATCAACATAGCAAACACGTACGTACAGTTAATATTCAATCAGAAAGCAAATTAACCTTTGGTCTCAACCCAACCAGCTATCTGATTATCCTCCAAGAAGAGAGAGATGAGTTCTTGAAAAGGAAGAAACAAGGAGGCATTCAAGTACCAGTCTCCCAGTTCCCCCTTCCTGACGCCATGAAGATCGAGTATGGTGACTCGACCTGTACTGCTGTTGCACCGAACACTTTCCCAATCACAGCAGCGGGCATCGCCTTTTCTCCAGGAGGGGAGGGATGTGCCGTTGGGATAGTTGAGAGAATCTTTCAGCTGCAAGAGAGCGGCTCTCTCCTCCTCGAAGCAGCCAAGAGGCAGCCATACTTGCAGGGAAAACACCATCATGATTGCTGGAACAATGGAGATGTGAAGAGAAAGGCCCATCCTAATCAATACAGAAGCTCACGAATGATTTCAATGTTAACTATCTCTTGCAGGTTGAGGCTTTTTATAGAGGGGGACTTGCAGAGCTATCGGGGCCATTATTATCCCCGTAGAAAAACTGCATGTTTGTTAGGAAAATTATTATCAGTGATTTTTTCAAACATGATTTTTTCTTCTTTCAGACAGTAGCTGTTTAGAAGAGAGACGGTATAAAACGGGCTCTTACTTGGCAAGTAACCCAGCCATATGTTACGTTATCCAAAATCTCCTCCTCCTTTCTACCACTATTTTCTTTCTCTGTTTAATTCCTGTCGCCTTCCAAGAGGACAAAGTTCAAAACCAAAAGTCTTTAGAACGATACAAAAAATTAAGCAGCCAGACTTGACCGAGGCAGTCAATTACATTATCCCAAAGTGGGAGGCTTTTTTCTACCTAGTAAATTGATTTTTTATACTTGTTGTGATTAATTGTTTTAATATTTAATTAATAAAATTATAGTTGATAAAATATGTTAGAAATGGATCATTTTCGCCTAAAAATAATTGAATATTGTTATTATTAAAATTGTTTTAATAATTATTTAATCGGTAGATTGTACAATTGAAATCGATAAAATTCTTTAAATATAAACCATGTGCTTCGTGTAACATACTGGTTGATTGTTGTGCATATTTTATTTGTTTGATGAATTATTTCATTAGCAAATAATAAAATTACAAACAATGAATTTTAGCACAGATGAGTGATTTCTTTTATGCAGCAAACAATTTGATTAGTGGTTTTGTTTTAACTACTTGGATAAAAAATTTAATTGGTAGATAACAAAAATGCAATTGATCAAATTGACTAAAAATGAGTTATTTGTTGCCTGCAACATACCAATTGTTTGTTGGGCATGTTTTAACTATTTGACAACATACTGCAAATCCCTCTCCATCTTACTTTTTTTTGTATTTTGCCAACACACCATTAAAATTAAGGCACTGCAAATCCACACGTTATTAAAGTATATATTGGCACAAATAAATTTGTCTCAATCTCGTAGAAAAAGCGCTTGGTAGCAATGGTCTCACATGCCCATCTCACCCCCCACTAATTTCTGCAACCTCTTTACTTGTAGAGAACATATGTATAAATATCTATATATAAGCGAATTGACACAGACCACTGAAAAAATTGTTAACATGACTAAGTCCAAGACTTCGGTGTCGATAGAGTCTTCAAGAAAAATATATGTAGAAGATTCATGGTACTGTGAATCATTCCACCTTCTCAGGTAAATCATATTATCTGGACACATAATTATAAAACCATTTTGTTGTCGGATGGTGAAAAAAAACACAAAAGAATGTCAAACCGTAAATCACGATTAATTAATAATCAAACACATCATTAACTATGACCTTGTTGTTTTCTTGATCCCACAGCACTAGCTGTGTCTATCCTCTAAGTTTCGTTGTACTTGTTTTAATCATACCTCCTCTTGAACATAATCCGGGGTCGACTTAGCATAATCCCGGTTGATTTTATCGATGAAAAATTAAAATAATATTATTTTGAATAAATAAATAAATAAATAAAATTCTGATAAGATGAATAAATCAGAGTTAACTCTTGGAATTAACTCTGAGTTGATGTTGCTTGATGCCCATTCTAGTAAAAAAAATCAACCGGATTCTAAGTTTAATAATAATGATTTAAATAACAATAATCTTAATATGTTGACCTGTTAATCTTTCTTCTTCACCTGCCACTTAATTTGGCGGTGTCCCTACGTGGCCCAACACTCTCCTTCTTTCTACCACTATTTTCTTTCTCTGTTTAATTCCTTTCGCCTTCCATGAGTACAAAGTTCAAAACCCAAAATTTTTAGAACCACACGAAGAGTTAAGCACCCAGACTTGACCGAGTCAGTCAATTACAGTAGCCTATAGTGGGTCATACTTGCATGACCGGTCTATTTATCTTCTTCTTTCAGAAAGTAGCTTTTGAGCAGAGAGAAGGTGTAAAACGGGCTTTCACTTGGCAACTAACCCAGCTATATATTAATCTATCCAGTCATTTACCCTCTATCAAACATACCCTAGCATCATGCTACTTAAATCTTGACATTACATTTCAAGTTAATGGTTAGAATTTTGTTCAGTTGAATTTCAATGAAATTAATATATTCTAACAGTAAATAAATACAAACGAAAAATCATCTTCATCTCTCCTCTGTGGTATTAATGCAAAGTGAAAGGCTCGCTGAAATCAATGAGTCGTATAGATCGAGCTTTTCAAAGTCCAGAATGCCATCTGCACTTTCCCAGACTTCACTTCACTCCTTTATCCCAGGGGCCTATCCGACCGCTGTAAAATGCTTCTGGGGGTGCAAAGCAAATGTTGGGGATGGAAGCCATTTCGGTTCCTCGATTGCTCGGTTGATGAGCCACAATTTGTGGATAAACTGGAAGAGTTTTGGAATGAATGTTGCAGCATACATCCGGACAGATTTAGAGTGCTCAAGATGATTGTAAATGTTAATTGGCCTCTAAATTTTGAATGTGGAACAAGGCAGACTTTGGCAACCAGGATGCAAAACAGCTTCAGCTTCAACTGGAACGACTGGAAAGGGCAGGGGAAAGTTCTTTCATTTGGCAGCAAGTATGAGAAGAAGCAGAAACAATATCATACAGATGGAAAGATCATTGCTGTTAAAGATATTCTAAATTCTTGATGAAGGGAATTCATTATTTCACAAATTAACCATAGAAATGTGGTTTAACTTTTGCTTGGAGACTGAAGTTCCATTGTTGGTCTGTGAATTCATTTCTAATGGGACAATTCATCAGCTTCTCCACCCCCTAAGTTTTATTTTTGGAAACATGATCCTGCCAAGACAATCTTTTTATTTTTGGAAAGATAATTTTCTATAAAATTAGCATCACTCAGTATACATTATCCTGTCAAAACAGCTAGCCATATATTGCCTGAACCAATTTTTTTTTTTGAATCGCTTCTTACGAGGAAACCCCACTCCCTTACGAGGTTGCAATGCAGAGGCTCCAACCTGGGTGATGGCGCTGGCATCCCCCAAGCACTTACCGCTGCACCCCACCCTCGGGGACTGAACCAATTGAGTAGTAATTAAAACTAATTCATTGTAACCAAGTGCAGTTTGGCTATATATACAAGGAAAAAACCCTTGAAACGGCACAACCTTCGCTATATAGTACGAAGAGGCGCCATGTACAAAGCCTATAAGTAGGTTGGATTTGCATGAATACTGAAAATAGTCCACACCAAACAGATCAAAAACTTCTTACAAATGTCATTATTTCTCGCACCAGCCATTTCGTCCTACTGAGAATATTATCTCTGCTGCTGATCATAACAACGTGTGATGCAGGTTGTCTATGGAAACCAACGCGTTTACATATCACTAATGAGTTAGGTCCCAATTGATTTTTGGGACTACAATTGATTTTTGCCCCAACTTCTGGGGAACCATACTGTTCTTCTGCGGCATGTCATGGTCAGGAAAAGTCCATTGGTTCGATATCTACGATGCTTCCAGGGATTGTAGTCGTTGTGGTAATTGCAGTTGGACAGTAGAAGCAACTGGGCCATGCATGGATTATTATAATTATTATACCAAGGAATTCGTGTGTTGTCCTTGGAATGACAAGGCATCTCTTCAGTAAACCGCTAGCTCGCTCGCTCTATCTCACCTTGTATTCAATTTGCTAGCTGCACAAAACGGGACCATAAAAAAATAAGTGCACCATATATTAATCCACTCAATACATAGGAGTGTTTCCATATTATAGTAGCACTTTTTCTTGTATATTTTACAGCCTAATTTTCTTTGTATAATACCAAATAAATTCAATCAATTTGTCTGTTAAATCCATGCATGTCCTTATGATTAATCACTAATTATAGTTATAATATTAATAGAGCATACCAGATTTATTACAATATCTATACTCATGAACGCGCAAGATGACCATTTATGATAATAGTCGTCGCCATTCAAATAAAAGCTACAATACTCATCCTCCACGAACTCTTTTAGAAAGCAGAAAATCATAAACAAGAATCAAATCTTTCATGAGTCGGAAAATTAATCATGAATCTTAGTTAAGCGACCGACCATATGTGCCAACCCTAAAAAGATAGATGGACATGACAATACTTAATACTCCTAAGTGTTATTATTATAACTCATTTGGGTTGATCTCTGTTCTCCGTTTCAAAGTGAACCAGCGTCGAGATTTTAGTTAATTAAAACATCGATTCAGTAAAACATTATAAGCCTTACTGGATATTTAGTAACTCAGAATAAACTTTATCAAGTTAATAACATAGATTTAATACATAGATTTAATCATCCTTTCTTTATTGTGGAATTAAGGTCTTCAATCCAAAACGCGTACATGCTGTAAAATTCTTGAGTTAATAACTATATTATGAAGATCCTGTTTGGCATTGCATTTCAAATGTGTTTTTGAAAAAAATAAAAATAAAATTATTTTTATTTTTTACTTTAATTTTTTTTGTAATTTTAAATCATTTTCATGTCCTGATGTTAAGAATAATTTTTAAAAATAAAAAAAAATATTATTTTGATACAATTCTTAACAAAAAATATTTTTAAAAACAATTTCAACAACACTTTTAAATATACTCCCAAACTGGCATGAAGACCAGCATAGAGATGGTGACAAAATCTGGGTTGTAATGAAAAGAAGAGGATAGCACAAAAGCAAGGTTGGACCAACAACACTTTACCAGAAGACCACACAGGTTGATTCTCCCAGGCCGACCAATATTATCAAAAAAAAAAAAAACAAATTTCTTAACCGTGTTAATCAGGTTCTAGGACTATACGTGCTTCCTGTTTTCTAAACAAAAGTTCTCGGTTAAGTGTGCATTTCACTACTAATTGCTCGAGCACTTCTGAGAGGAAAATTAGACATTTTGCTGACACTACTCTCACCTCACTAGCTCATAGTTCAGTTGTTGGTAGGAGAGGCTACTGGTGATGGTTTTGAAACACTCAGAGAGAATAAAACACGTCGTTTCATTTCAATAAGAATCCAAGTTTAAACACTGTTAAACTCCTCACTTTTCTATCTGTAGTGTTTCTCTCTAATTTCTCCCACTTAATTCACATTTAACTAAACTTTCTATTTATACACCTAATGAAAGCTTGATAAAACAGATTCTTAAGTGTCATTCTAATATTGGGACTTAGCCTTTGAGACTGCAACTTATTTGATTAACTGAATGCCTAGTTCAATTCTTGATAACATGTAATTCTATCAGAAATTGCATGGTTCTCCTCCTGATTACAGCTTCTTGAAAGTGTATTGATGTGCATCATATCCGCTTCTCCGACCTTGCAACACTCACAAATTTGCTTTTCGAAGTAAAGAGTGTGAGCTTGTAGGTAAATTACTGGGTTTCATCTCGCTATGTCAGGTTCAGTGAAAAATGTTTTGCCTTTCATTTGCTTACAGAACAACCACCAGCAGCTTCAGTTCATCCTTGTAAGGATCCATGGCCTACAGTTTCTTCCTTTAGTAAACATGTACTATTGTTAAAACAATTTTTTTCATGTTTTATTCGGTCTTGTCTTCATCTCCTAATCTATTTTCTCTTTTATCTCTACTATCATCGTCTCTTTTGTTTTTTGTTTTAAAATAGTAACCAGGTTGACATTATGTTAAGGAATTCGTGTAGCTTAAATCAGTGAATTTATAATTCCAACTGAGAATATTATCTCTGCCATTTCGTCCAACTGACAATATTATCTCTGCCATTTCGTCCAACTGACAAGAATTAAGCAGCCAGACTTGACCGAGTCAGTCAATTACAGTAGCCTATAGTGGGTCATACTTGCATCAACGGTCTATTTATCTTCTTCTTTCAGAAAGTAGCTTTTGAGCAGAGAGAAGGTGTAAAACGGGCTTTCACTTGGCAACTAACCCAGCTATATATTAATCTATCCATTCATTTACCCTCTATCAAACATACCCTAGCTAGCATCATATATCATGCTACTTAAATCTTGACATTACATTTCAAGGTAATGGTTACAATTTTGTTCAGTTGAATTTCAATGAAATTAATATATTCTACCAGTAAATAAATACAAACGAAAAATCATCTTCATCTCTCCTCTCTGGTATTAATGCAAAGTGAAAGGCTCGCTGAAATCAATGAGTCGTATAGATCGAGCTTTTGCAAGTCCAGAATGCCATCTGCACTTTCCCAGACTTCACTTCACTCCTTTATCCCAGGGGCCTATCTGACCGCTGTAAAATGCTTCTGGGGGTGCAAAGCAAATGTTGGGGATGGAAGCCATTTCGGTTCCTCGATTGGTCGGTTGATGAGCCACAATTTGTGGATAAACTGAAAGAGTGCTCAAGAAGATTGCAAATGTTACTTGGCCTCTAAATTTTGAATGTGGAACAAGGCAGACTTTGGCAACCAGGATGGAAAACAGCTTCAGCTTCAACTGGACATTCAACGACTGGAAAGGGCAGGGGAAAACAGACAACTCGAGATGACAGATTCGGAAAATCCAAATTCTGAAAATGAGAAAACTAATAAATGTGCCGAGGCTATTTGGAGACAAAAATCCAGAAAGAATTGGTGCAAGCTAGGTGATAAGAACACCATGTTCTTTCATGTGGCAGCAAGTATGAGAAGAGGCAGAAACAATATCATACAGATGGAAAGATCATTGCTGTTAAAGAAATTCAAAATTCTTGATGAATGGAATTCATTCTTTCACAAATTAACCATAGAAATGTGGTTCAACTTTTGCTTGGAGACTGAAGTTCATTGTTGGTCTATGGATTCATTTCTAATGGGACACTTTACCAGCTTCTCCACTCCCTAAGTGACGAACTTAAGGATTGCAACAGAGGTAGCAGGGGCACTCTCCTACCTGCATTCAGCAGATTCCATCCCCACTTATCACAGAGACATCAAGTCTACAAACATACTGCTTGATGGGGCTAAAGTAGCAGATTTTATGAAAAAATTGTATTAGACAGTGGTATACATAATATTATGAAAAGATATTGTTCATATTATTATTTTCATATTAGTAACATTATTACTACAGCTAAAACAGATCAAGGCCCGATCTACTGTTCATCCTCACACAAATCACTATTCACGGTTACTGTTACGCTCAATTTTTCGGTTTGGTTCGGTTCAGTTCGTGCAGTCTGCTGAGTGTTTTTTTTTTGTACAGTGAAATAACGTATTTAGCCCTTGAAAAAGACAAAATAAGGTCACCGGACTGAGGGGTTCGAATGTAACTGCACAATTTTTGTCCGGTCCGGGACAGTCCAGCTACCCGGTTTATTTATTTTTTAATATTTTCATTGCACAGTGAAATAACTATTTTAGCCCTCGAAAACAACAAAATCATGTTATGTCTGTTTGGGGTGCCCCAGTAATTTTCCAATTTTTTATTCATTTCCCGTTGATTTACTGTTGGCGACGCGCTGTCCGTTTTCAACGCTCACGCGTTGTTCGTTCGGCGCGTGCGGCCTATTCCGATGTCGAAAAATACCCAACCGGCATCTAGAATACTTTTCATCAATGTTCTCTTCCCAATGGAGGGGCGCGTGTAAGCACTGGTGGGCAGAGACATGTTAATGGTAGTTTGAAAATTTCCCCCCCTTTTCTCTCTCCTGCCTGCGCATGCTGACGTCAGCGCAACTATTTTTTCTCAATCTTCTCTTCATTTCCTACACTTGGAATTGTTTCTGTATGGTCCTTATTGTTATTATATAGGTTTTGATTTGTTTCAATTTCGTCCTTTAATTGAAGTTAATTATATATTGTACTTTCATTTAGGTCCTCCGACTTTGAATTTTTCAAATTGGTCTGGAACCCATAATATTTTTGATATCAAAGTTTTGATTTATTTCAATTTTATCCTTCCATGCAAATTAAGTATAAATTTTAGTTTTATTTCGGTCCTAATTCTTTTAATTTTCAGTTTTGTTTTAAATTATTTAATTGCATTGGTATCCATGTTTGGATTTATTACAATTTTGTCCTTCAAATTATATTTATTATATATGTTTTTTTTATTTTATCCCTTATACTTTTAATTCCTTTATTATTTTATATATATTTCTGTCCATATTTATATATACATGCTATTAGTTTATGTTCTCAATTTTTCTTCATTTATAATGTTATTAAGTTTTTTATTTAATGTTCAAATTTTAATATGTGCTGGTAATCATTTAAAAATTAATAATTATTATGATTTATCTTTTTATTCCCTTCAAGTCACATAATTTTAAATTATTATTGATAAGACATTCAAGATAATGATAATGATTATTTGTTAGTTTTGTTTTCTTTTAAATATGTCAGACTAATTATATTTTTTGATATTTATTTAATTTTATTATCATTGTTCTGAAATACTTTTAATATAATAATATGAGTAATAAATCTTATAAAATAAAAAAATTATGGATTTTTTTTAACAATAATTATGGTCTCACCAATTTTTATTATTTTCACTGTTATTAATTTTTTTTCGACATTTTAATTTGTGTTGATGATCATTTTAAAATTAATTTTTATTATTTTCTCTCTTTGTTATTTTTAAAATTCTTTTTATTAATCTTTCAGGCCAATTTTCTTTTTAAGTCTGCCTATTTATTTTTTGTCATTTATTTAGGTTTTTCTTCTTATAAATATGTGAGACTAATTATATATTTTAATATTTATTTAATATTAGCACCTGAAAATATATATAGATAGATAGAAAAAAATTACCTAGGATTTTTTAAAGAACAAAAAAATAATATCAGTGTTCTTAAATAGTTTTAATGTAATAATATCATAAATAAATCTAATAAAATAAAATAAAAATTGCCTTTTAATTATAATTTTGTCCTCTTTTGTTTAAGCTTATTTCTTAGAAAAATTTGACTCTTGGATTTGAGATTGTTTTTGTAAAAAACAAAATATATAATATTTCAGATATGATATTACTGGAAAAAAAAAGATAACTTACAAATAAAATGGGAAGACAAATTTACCCAAGTTATTTGCAATTAAAAAATATATGAACTACTTCCCCTGCGTTTCGATTACACTATTCATTTTAGGCGGAAAAAAAAGTACTAACAGATTTAATCTATTACAATTTCATTAATTCAATATTAAAATAACTAATTACAACACATAAAAAATCAATTAATTTTTTACATAGAAAAAAACTCAGCGCAATGCGCGGGCAAATAGCCTCGTAATAATTAAAAAACATTATTAAAATTAAACCAAAAATTTATAATAGTATTCAAGATTGGTCAGAGTTTTTTTAGTGAAAAAAAAAAACAAAAAAGGGCAGGTCATCCACCCTTTGATTAGAAGCTAGGCCGTCATCCACCCTTTGATTTTTCTTCTTTTTTTCTTTTTTTTTCTTGGGAATCACAAATGACAGGTCATATGGTTTCTTAAAAAAAACACTATCATTTCCAGCTCTTGAATTCACGATTTTTAAATTAGATACGCAATCTAACCACTTCAATTATGACACGATGTTGATACTCAAATAACAAAAAACAAAAAAAAAACATTAACATAGTTCATTATTAACAATAGAAGCACACAACTTGCAAGAGCCCAAGAGTCATTCATCACTTAAATGAATATAATTAAATATATCTACTTAATAGATTATATTTATAAACATAGATTGACTGGTGATCTTGTAAGCTAATTCTGAAGGATTGTATTTATTTAATTTTTTTATTGAATTAGGAAATAAATAAACATATTAAGTAGCTTATTCTTAAAAAAATGTTATTTTAATTAAAAAGACTTGAATATTGGACGATGGTAAGATGTAAGTGATACATCAATATTAATCAAATTATGACACCACAATAAACTTTTGACAAGTCAAGAGTAAGAGTAAAATAGACAAGATCAGTGAATAATAAAGCATTGATTAATACAAAAATATCGTGTTTCAATAAAGAGAAAGGTTGATAAGTTGTAGAATTCACAAACATGATCCTGCCAAGACAATCTTTTTATTTTTGGAAAGATAATTTTCTATAAAATTAGCATCACTCAGTATATATTATCCTGCCAAAACAGCTAGCCAGATATTGCCTGAACCAATTGACTAGTAATTATAACTAATTCATTGTAACCAAGTGCAGTGTGGCTAAATATATAAGGAAAAATCCCTTGAAACGGCACAACCATTTGCTATATAATTAATACGAAGAGGCGCCATGTACCAAGCCTATAAGTAGGTTGGATTTGCATGAATACTGAAAAATAATCCACACTAAACAGATCAAAAACTTCTTGCAGACGTCATGATTTCTCGCACCAGCCATTTCGTCCTACTGAGAATATTATCTTTGCTGCTACTGCTGCTGATCATAACAACGTGTGACGCAGGTTGTCTATGGAAACCAACACGTTTACATATAGTCCCTTTTGGTGGTGAATATACAATTGATTTTTGCCCCAACTTCTGGAAAACCACTTTGTTCTTTTGCCGCATGTCATGGTCAAGAGAAACCCATTGGTTTGATATATACGATGCTTCCAGGGATTCTAGTCGTTGTGGTAATTGCAGTTGGACAGTAGAAGCAACTGGGCCATGCATGGATTATTATAATTATTATACCAAGGAATTCGTGTGTTATCCTTGGAATGACAAGGCATCTCTTCAGTAAACCGCTCGCTCGCTCGCTCGCTCGATCTCACCCTGTATTCAATTTGCTAGCTGCATAAAACAGGACCACAAAAAAATAAGTGCACCATATATCAATCCACTCATTACATAGGAGTGTTTTCTTTTCTTGATTTACATTTTTATTTTCAGGGAATAACACTGTTCTGGTTGTGATGATCATGATTTAACGTTGATTATAAAATTTAGAGACGTCTATCTATCTATCTAGATATAAGTTCTCGATCAAGTCCCCAAACTATCAATGGGTGATCCCTCATCTGTATACTTTCCCTTAATCAGATTTCCTTTTATTTAATTCATTAAACAACGTAGTTATGTATAGGAGTAATTTCTATGTAAAAAAAAATTGATTGAGTTGGTAATAATTAAGTCGTATACCTTTTGCAAGAAAAATACTGAAAGGATTCTCATATATAATAGTATAAAGGGCCTGTTATCTTGAGTTTTCTTTTTATGAAAACTCTTTTTCCTTTTAGCTCTGTTATAGATTTCCATATTATACTAGCCCTTTTTCTTGTATATTTTACAGCCTAATTTTCTTTGTATAATACCAAATAAATCCAGACTATTTGTTTGTTAAATTCATGCATGTCTTTATGATTAATCACTAATTATAGCTATAATATTAATAGACCATACCAGATTTATTACAATATCTATACTCATGAACGCGCAAGATGACCATTCATGATAATAGTCGTAGCCATTAAAATAAAAGCTACAGTATTCATCCTCCACGAACTCTTTTAGAAATCAGAAAACCATAAACAAGAATCAAATATTTCATGTATCAGAAAATTAATCATGAATCTTAGTTGAGCGACCATATGTGCCAACCCTAAAAAGATAGAGGATACACATGACAATACTTAATACTCCTAAGTGTTATTATTATAACTCATTTTAACTAAGTGGGTTGATCGATGTACTCCGATTCAAAGCGAACCAGCGTCGAGATTTTAGTTAATTAAAGCTTTGATTCTGTAAAATATTATAAGCCTTACTGGATATTTAGTAACTCGATTAAACTTTATCAAGGTAATAACAAGAATTTTTTAAAACAAAAATAAAATAATATTATTTTAATAAGGGGGGCTTGCGAATTTTCTGATGAAGGACAGCAGACTCTGCTATTAGGAAAATACAACAATGTTTCCCAAATTGGCTGATTATTCATGACAACTACGATGATGCTGTAACGCAGAAAAGAAAAGGAAAATGAAGAGATTTTACGATGAATACAGAGTACCATGCATCCATTTGTTTTCAAATTCAAGGAACCAAAATTTCATTGGCGAGGTGTGTAATACGTAGATTTAAACTAGGAAAAGGACAACTGTATCTAGTATGAAACCTTAATCACACAAATTGATACATAGATTTAATCATCCTTTCTTGATTATGGTATTAAGGTTTTTAATCCAAAACGCGTACATGCTGTAAAATTCTTAAATTAATTGCCATGTATATCGTCCTTATAGACAAAGCTTGCATGCATGCATATATATGGCAAGAAGCAATACATAGAAAAACACAAATATTAAATGTCACTGCATGCGTTGTTCTTAGATGTTGCTAACACGGATCAGATCCCAGATTACAGCTGGGAAATACAGGGGGGGAAAGGGTCTTACATATTCACCATGCGTGTACGTAGGCAGGTTATAAATAAGAGGCATGCGTTATAAAAAAAATCAAAATACAAAAGAAAAATTCTTAACTATACAAGCATGAATTATCCCTTTGTCACGAGGCATTTCATTCTGCTGATGTCATTCTTGTTGCTGATCTTTACTGCTTGTGATGCATTTTGTTATCTTCGAACAAGTGTGCATTTGAAGATCACAAACCAGTTGGGTTCTGGCCTAGACCTTACCATCCACTGTAAATCGAAAGACGAAGACCTTGGCGTGCATGTAGTCCATTTTGATGGAGATTACACGATGGATTTCTGCTCCAATGCTTGGGGAACTACACAATACTTCTGCGGCATGACATGGTCAGGTAAACTCCATTGGTTTGATATCTTCGTTGCCAGAAGGGATTCTTTTCGATGTGGCAAGTGCACTTGGAGAATACTTCCAAGAGGTCCTTGTATGACTTACACTATTGGCGAGTCAAAAGAATACAAATGCTATCATTGGAATGGTGAGGTGCTTTAGATATCTCCAATGATCTTAATGGTTTTAAGATAAAATATTATGGAACGTTAGAACATTGGGAATATTTCTCTTATGTCTTGGATTTTTTTCTGTATTTGTTTTATATATTCCATGTATGTTATTAATCAAACCCAGAAGTATTAGGAGGTTGAACTCACTTACGTTTCTTCTTCCCTCGAGTCCTGGCTCGATTAGATTCAGTGCAGCTATGGCCTGGGAGGTTGGAGCTCCTGGGAGTTTCAAATATAATGAATTGTTTCTTTTTTAAATAATATTTGGAAAAAATACTCACCCATGAAAATACTGTCGGCAGATAAGACTCTTTCTACTACTTTATGGCTTTCATTTAATAATTAAGGAAATAAGTTTATATATACAGAACACATCATCTATGACTTTATGGCTTTGCTGGTGTCCATCTTAGATATTAAAAAGAAAAAGGAAAGAAAACGATGATGATAGCCAAAGACAAGAGAGTCGTATTTGGGTCGTTTGTACGTGGACTCGACTGATAAAGCTATTGCTGTTATCTGGTTTTACGCCCTAAATAAAATACAAGATAAAATAATATAAGTGAGAAGAACACATAGAACGTCCAAGAAAATTGCCATAAAAAACGGCGCACATGCACATACTGTCTCCTTTCCCGTGCTTTTCCGAAAAAGCTCGTCGTTTTCTCTTTCTCGCTTACTTTTCACGAGAACCAAACGGAATCTCTAGCACCAACCCTTCCGTGTCTCACTTGCTCACTTAACTTCCTGTATCTCTACAGAACCGTATCGCATTTCTCTTCCTCTACTGATTTCTGAAAAGAGAACGCTAGCAACTGCCAGCTCCTCTTCTGAAAGATAAATTAGAGATAGATAGGAAATGTGGAGGTTAAAGATAGCAGCAGGAGGAAATCCATGGCTAAGAACGACGAATAATCATATCGGAAGACAGGTTTGGGAATTCGATCCTAAACGAACTCCATCTCCTCGAGAGATCGAAGAGATCGAAAATGCGCGTCGAAATTTTACGGAAAATAGGTTCCGAATCAAGCATAGTGCAGATCTAATCATGCGCATGCAGGTAAATTAGTTTAATTTAGAGAGAGAAAAATTCAATTTTTTTTTATTACAGTGAGTGACATTATGGTGATATTTGCTGCTGTGAAGTTTGAGAAGGAGAATCCAGTGCCGGAAGTTTTGCCGCAAGTGAAGGTGAAGGAGAGCGAGGAGGTTACGGAGGAGGCGGTTACTACTACGGTGAAGAGAGCTTTGAATTTTTATTCGAGTATACAAGCTCATGATGGACACTGGCCTGGTGATTATGGCGGTCCTATGTTTCTCTTGCCTGGCTTGGTAATCTGTGACTTTCATTTGAATTTTAAATGAACTTTTTTAGCAGAGTTTGGGGGGTTTGTTTATTTGTTTGTTAGTGGTCTGGTTGCTAGGTGATTACTTTGTCAATTACGGGAGCATTGAATGCAGTTTTATCGGATGAACATAAAAAGGAGATGATCCGGTATCTCTACAATCATCAGGCATGTTTTTTTTTTTTTTTTAATAAAAAAAATACTAGCTTTATTGGAATTTAGGATGATTTTTTTATAATGCAGAGATGTGTGTAATTTGCAGAACA
The DNA here is from genome assembly GCA_025169955.1 of Salix arbutifolia. Taxonomy (NCBI): domain Eukaryota; kingdom Viridiplantae; phylum Streptophyta; class Magnoliopsida; order Malpighiales; family Salicaceae; genus Salix; species Salix arbutifolia. The sequence goes on from CM045907.1 coordinate 50,526, forward strand.
GAGATGGGGGGTGGGGTTTGCATATTGAGGGACCGAGTACAATGTTTGGTTCCGTGTTGAATTATGTTACTCTCAGGTTGCTGGGAGAAGGGCCGAATGATGGAGATGGGGCTATGGACAAAGGGCATGATTGGATTCTGAATCATGGTAGTGCAACTATGATAACATCTTGGGGGAAAATGTGGCTTTCAGTTCAGTAATAAAAATCTCTTTCAAGTTGGTTTTGAGTTTTAGTTTTGTTATGGGTGTTTTGTTTTATGTTCGAAGTTTTAATCGATGGCAACAGGTACTTGGAGTGTTTGAGTGGTCTGGAAATAATCCAATGCCCCCTGAGATGTGGCTTCTCCCTTATTTGCTCCCAGTCCATCCAGGTTCTTGCCTATTTACATGCCCTTTTAGTATTACTTTTCTATTTCTATGTTTTTAACAATATATATTAACTTAACATTACTGGCCTATTTTTATAGGCATGTTAATATCACTGGAAAGTGAAATAACATTGTTTTCCCCTTGCAGGAAGGATGTGGTGCCACTGTCGGATGGTCTATTTCCCAATGTCTTACTTGTATGGGAAGAGGTTTGTTGGCCCAATCACACCAACAGTTTTATCTTTGCGAAAGGAGCTGTTCGCTGCCCCATATCATGAAATAGACTGGAATCAAGCACGCAACCTACAAAGATGCGTTTCCCAGAGGTATGCATTTAACTTGGTAAATGCTGTCAAAATTTGATTCTTAATTTGAAAGTGTGAAGAGAAAATGATCTTTTAAAGTAACAGGTTCTTTCTTTTTCAGATATGTCATGAATTTGATTCCTCTAGTGCTTGTTTTGATATCTCTTTGAGATGATTTTTTCACTTTCCTTTGGTTCTTTCATTTTCTTTTCCATTATGTATGCCTTGATTTGTCAGTATTTAGCAGCAGCCCATGCATGTGGGAAAATGCCATCAACAATATTGCATTTAGACTACAATGGATGTCTTCTTTGTTTTTTTGGCATGCAGGTGTTAAATATCTTATGCTGTTGGGTGGAAGACCCTAACTCTGAATCTTTCAAATTTAATCTTCCTAGTATACAGGATTACCTCTGGGTTGCTGAAGATGGAATGAAAATGCAGGTCAACAAATCCTAATTTTCAAGCAACCTTGAATAACATTTATATCTTTTGACGAAGAATAATGAGCTTCATGATTATTTTCTTGCAAGACTGAACTTGTCGAAAGTAATTTCTTGACAAACACATCTCACCAACCTTAGCCCTTGTCGAACTTTCAGGGCTGTAAACTTGGTTTTCCCAGGAAGTAATGAGTGGTGTAACCTCTTCATCAGGACCTTGCTTACTAATTAACATCTCATTTATGTGAGGTATAAGACGGTCTTAAGTTTGGGATTTCCTCTGTGGTTTACGTTGGTGCATTTTGATGTAATCATGAGGTTGCAGGGCAACTGAACTCCAGAGGATATATTAGACTTGTTGCAGAGACCTCCTTTCCATCAGCAAGTGGATTCATTTACATGTGTAAGAAATGTGAGGCTGATCCTTCTTGTTATGGTTGGTTGTATGAAGGTTCTCTGAACTGGACAAATAGATTTGGGATCAACCCCGGTAAATGTGAGTGGTTTGTGGCTCCAGAATCTCTAGCTTAGCGAAGATGCATGGTTTTCTCTTTAGCAAATCATTTACTTATGTTCATCAGCATTGAATAAAATCTTTAGTTAAGTCTTTCCTGGGAAATTCTGGTTAGGGTTGATTATATAACTAATGATTATAGAACCTTGTTCGGCCTAACCTGAACTGCCTCTTCCTCGGCAATCTTGGCTTATCTCGATCTGCCCAATACTGGTTTGGGCACACACCTATATATATTTTTTCGAGTTTCAAGAAGTCACGCTCTGTGTAGGCATGCAGAGAATTTCCAACACCAAATCGTAATCAAAATTGGCCCTCTTTAGTAATCTATTTTATTTAAACATACAGTCCGCCAGACCCAATCCAGAATATCAAGACATCCTCTTCTTAATTCACGTAGAAGCTACTAGTCCTAAGCTTTGTAAATCCAATCATAGAGCAATCAGTGAAGAAACTTCATTACTATATGTCAAACAAGCTACAAAGAAAAACAAAACACAAATGAAAAGCAATATAAACTTATTTAAATCTTGAAAGTACAATACATAACGATGCAACAAGTCTGAGTACCATCGAGATACAAGGCTATCAAAATCTGAACTTGGATAAAATGGGAAGATTGACTACCATGAAATAATAGCAATTGGTGATGATCACCTCAATAAAGTGGAACCAAGCTCGTCGCCAATATGGATTTATGTACAGAACTGCTCCGATCACCAACAACACCATGATGTATGTAACCCCGAAGCTCACATAGAAAACTTGCATGTCCATGAAGCCACCATTATCTTCGTTGCTCGTTGAAGTTTGTGTTGGTGATGGTGGCATATCCGGACCACAAGCTTTGGGTAGCGGTTCTCCACAAAGAAAAGTGTTATCCTTGTAAGAGCTCTCCTCAAAAGTGGCAAATTGTGCAACTCTCGCAGGTGTCTTGCCAGATAGATTATTGTGTGCCACACTGAAAGCAGCTAGAGAATACAATCCAGTAAGTTGAGGAGGTATTTCTCCTTCTAATTTGTTGTATGAAAGATCCAAGCTCTCTATTTCCTTTAACCTTGAAATTGTTGGTGGAATTGGCCCAATCAAATTGTTGTGCGAGAGGTTCAATACCTTGATCTTGCTCAGGTTTCCAATCTCAGGAGGAATCTTTCCTGTGAAGTTGTTGCATGAGAAATCAATTCCAGTAAAGTACTGGATAGTGCTTCCTTTATAAATAAGGAGTACATTCTTCATTGTAAACTCGAAAGACTGTTGATATTTGTAACTGTCTTGGTATGGGAAAGGATGAGTAGATATCATCCAAGAGAGGATATTACCAGAAAGATAATTGTGAGATAGATCAATGAGGGTTAATTGCTCCAACTTGCATAATTGAATTGGGATCTCACCTTCAAGATTGTTATGACTCAAGAGTAAAAATCTCAAGTCAGATAACCCTCCAATCCATTCTGGAATTCTACCAGATAAATTATTATGCGAAAGATCTAATGCCAATATCCTAGAGGAGTTATCGAACTCCATTGTGATCGGTCCTTGCAACTTATTTCTAGACAAATATACATATTTTAATTTTGAAGAAGCTCTGAATCTTGGTGGTAAAGGACCAAAGAGGTTGTTACTTGATACATCCAAGAACTCAAGAGAATACATATTCCCTATCCATCCAGGGATATGCCCTTGCAAGCTGTTATTCGAAACTATTCTTCCGATCAAAAAATTATTGGACAGGTCTAACAGTTGCAGCGAACTCATGCTACCCAACGAGGAAGGAATGCTTCCATCAAAACCATTATCTGACAGGTCTAACAGTTGTAGCGAGCTCATGCTACTCAACGAGGAAGGAATGCTTCCATTAAAACCATTATCAGACATCATTAGACCTTGTAACCCTGGAAAATAAGCTCCAATTTCTGCAGGAATTTGGCCGTGGAAATTATTCATGGATATACTTAAGAGTGATAAATTCACGTGAGAGCTCCCTGGTAGTACGAATGGACCCGAAAGAGAGCAGTTTTTTAAATAAAGACTTCTTAGGCATGTGTTGTTCTCTATCAACCAACTTGGAAACTCTCCCTTTATTTGGTTGTTTATAAGAACCACAGATTGTAGTTTGAACTGATGGTAAAGGAATTTAGGAAATGCTCCTGCACCTTGTCCACGACCGCTCAAATAGAGGTACTCTAACTGGAACTTTGGGCTCAGATTATGATCATCTTCTTCTGCGTATATTTCGTTGCTAGAACCATCAAAAGACTTGAGTTTTGAAATGTTGTATAATGGGCTCAACGACATAGGAATTTTCAAGTGATTGGAAGAGAGATCTAGTTGTTGAAGGGATGTCAGATTTGCCAAGCACAAAGGCAAGAATCCATTGAGATCATTTGAACTGATATCTAGCTCTTGGAGATGATTTAAGTCACATAGGCCTGATCAAATTAAAATTTAGGAAAACTTAAACTCTGAGTGTAGGTAATTGGAAAATATATAACCTAGAGAGAGAGAGAGAGAGAAATATAACCTGTAGGTAATTGGCCATTTAAACTACAACCCCGCAACGTTAAAGTTTTAAGAGAGGTCATTGTCCCGATGGTTTGGAAGATGTTGCTGCTATTGAGAGTGTTGTAACTCAAATCCAAGAGTTCCAAGTTCTTAAGGTTAAGAAAGCCTGCCACAATCACGAAGAAGCAATTAATTATAAAAAAATGAAAGAGTTAACAAGAAGTAACTTATTGAATAATAAGGATTTCAATGCAGTTAATTTCTAAATTTGAAATTTAATTGTCTCTTTGTTTTTTTTTAAATCAAATGGATTGAGAATTATTCAAAACTTGTTTAATAGGCAATGAAAACATAACATAGGAATTCTAATCGTTATGGTCAATGATAAGTAATAGAGGAGTTGATATTTGTTAATATTTAAAACACTAACTTTTTTAATATTTGAAATTTGTTTTAAAAAGTTAATTGAAATTTGTTGTGGCTAAGTTCTAATGATTGTAACTGAAAAATTGATCCTAATGATTGTAGTAACTGATAAGTAAGAGTCATCAACTTAAATTACCTTGGGAGGTAGGTAATTGGCCATTTAAACAGCAATTCCGTAACATTAAAGTTTTGAGAGAGGTCATGGTTCCGATGGTTTGGAAGATGTTGCTGCTATTGAGAGTGTTGTAACTCAAATCCAAGAGTTCCAAGTTCTTAAGGTTAAGAAAGCCTGCCACAATCACGAAGAAGCAATTAATTATAAAAAAATGAAAGAGTTAACAAGAAGTAACTTATTGAATAATAAGGATTTCAATGCAGTTAATTTCTAAATTTGAAATTTAATTGTCTCTTTGTTTTTTTTTAAATCAAATGGATTGAGAATTATTCAAAACTTGTTTAATAGGCAATGAAAACATAACATAGGAATTCTAATTGTTATGGTCAATGATAAGTAATAGAGGAGTTGATATTTGTTAATATTTTAAAACACTAACATTTTTAATATTTGAAATTTGTTTTAAAAAGTTAATTGAAATTTGTTGTGGCTAAGTTCTAATGATTGTAACTGAAAAATTGATCCTAATGATTGTAGTAACTGATACGTAAGAGTCATCAACTTAAATTACCTTGGGAGGTAGGTAATTGGCCATTTAAACTGCAATTCTGCAACATTAAAGTTTTGAGAGAGGTCATGGTTCCGATGGTTTGGAAGATGTTGCTGCTATTGAGAGTGTTGTAACTCAAATCCAAGAGTTCCAAGTTCTTGAGGTTAAGAAAGCCTGCCACAATCACGAAGAAGCAATTAATTATAAAAAAAATGAAAGAGTTAACAAGAAGCAACTTATTGAATAATAAGGATTTCAATGCAGTTAATTTCTAAATTTGAAATTTAATTGTCTCTCTGTTTTTATTTTAAATCAAATGGATTGAGAATTATTCAAAACTTATTTAATAGGCAATGAAAACATAACATAGGAATTCTAATCGTTATGGTCAATGATAAGTAATAGAGGAGTTGATATTTGTTAATATTTTAAAACACTAACATTTTTAATATTTGAAATTTGTTGTGGCTAAGTTCTAATGATTGTAACTGAAAAATTGATCCTAATGATTGTAGTAACTGATAAGTAAGAGTCATCAACTTAAATTACCTTGGGAGGTAGGTAATTGGCCATTTAAACAGCAATTCCGCAACATTAAAGTTTTGAGAGAGGTCATGGTTCCGATGGTTTGGAAGATGTTGCTGCTATTGAGAGTGTTGTAACTCAAATCCAAGAGTTCCAAGTTCTTGAGGTTAAGAAAGCCTGCCACAATCAATTATATTCATGAAGAAGTTATATTCATGAAGAAGTAGCTTATTGAATAATAATGAGGATTTCTAAATTTGAAATTTAATTCTTTGTAAATGGTCAATTTAAATTCTAATGGATTTGAGAGTTCTTCAAAACTTGTTTAATATATACCAATAACATAACAAAGGAATTCTATACATGGACATCTAATCATAGCAAACATTTGTTAATCTACCTTGGAAAGGTACAGCGTCACTCAGTGCTTCCAAAGATAGATTTTTCAGAGAAGGTAGTGCCCCGAGGCTTTGAAGGGAGTTTTCATCCAGAGAACAACTGTCTAGAACCAACTCTTCCAGTGAGCTCAAATTTTGCAAATCTGTTTGAAAGAAAGAAAGAAAAGGATGTTTTTTCAAATTGAGTTTTTCAATTAAACAAACATCATGATGTTACTTACCGTCACCTAATTTTCTTCCTCTTAAATCGTTGTTGCCCAGATCAAGTTTCGTGAGGTTTGGGAATGCTCCTAATGATTGTAGTAACTTCTGAAAGCTACTTCCATAGGCTGTGATATTATTTAGGTAGAGAGTACTCAAGTTGGTTGGACCTACAAGTATAGAAAGGTTTTCCAAATGCATAAAAATAATTAATAATTAATAATTAAATGAGCTCAGATGTGAATGTGTTACTTACCTCCTGAGGCTACCACTTTGGTAATATTGTTGCCGCTCAAATACAAGGTCTCCAAGTTGCTTGAACATTCTTGATATACATAAAAATAATAATTATTATTAATTCATTCACTACATAAAATAATTGAATTTAATAAAGAAAATGATAAGTATATATATATAAAATAAATTAACCTTTCAAATCTATTAACCCCTCCAGTCTATTGTAATCTATATATAATAATTTAAGAGACGAAAGGTCATCCACGTATGATAGAATACTGTTATCGAGGCGATTATATCCCAAGTCAAGGTGCTTCAGCTTGCTCATTTTAAATGGTTGATAAACACCTGTCAAAATAAATATATATAAATTAATTGAGACCTAAAAGGATATTATTGGAGTAATTTAATAACGGTAATGAAATGGTAGCATCACGGCATCAACATATTAATTATTGATTCGAGAGGAGGAGCTGTTTGAGGTGCTGAAAAAGTTTAAATCAAAGCAGTAATTATATTAACAATGCATCTTTAATTTAAAGAAGAATCTATTTAATTTCTTCAGATTATATATCAAACACGTACAGTTAATATTCAATCAGAAAGCAAACCTACCTTTGTTCTCAACCCAACCAGCTATCTGATTACCCCACAAGCGGAGAGTGTTGAGTTCTTGAAAAGGAAGAAACAAGGAGGCATTCAAGTAACAGTCTCCCAGTTCCCCATTCCTGACGGAAATAAGATAGAGCCCGGTGACTCGACCTGTACTGCTGTTGCACCGAACACGATCCCAGTCACAGCAGCGGGCATCGCCTTTTCTCCAGGAGGGGAGGGACGTGCCGTTGGGATAGTTGAGAGAATCTTTCAGCTGCAAGAGAGCGGCTCTCTCCTCCTCCAGACAGCCAAGAGGCAGGGAAAACACTTGCAGGGAAACAACCATCATGATTGCTGGAACAATGGAGATGTGAAGAGAAAGGCCCATCCTAATCAATACTAAGGACTTTTTATAGAGGGATGAATGATTTCAATATTAACCATCTCTTGCAAGGAGGTTGAGGCTTTTTATAGAGGGGGACTTGCAGAGCTATCGGGGCCATTATTATCCCCGTAGAAAAAACTGCAAGATTGTTAGGAAAATTATTATCAGAAAATTAATTCTTTCAACTAATTAAATTAAATATTCATGTGGAAAGAATGCTTGATAGCAATGGTGCTGCTCTCACGGACCATTCCACTATCCCATATCACACTGCAAATCCCTATCCATCTTAAATACTTTTTGTCATTAATTGGTGGTCCATTTTATAACGATACCTTTTGATTTTGCCAGCACACCATTAAAATGAAGACAAATTCTTTTTGTCATTAATTGTGGAAAAAATGCTTGATAGCAATGGTCTCACATGCCCATCTCACACTGCAAATCCCTGTCCTTCTTACTTGTTGATTGTATTTTGCTAACACCATTAAAATTAAGTCATGATTTTTCACGCCACTTTGAATATTATTCTTTACTTTCTTCACCTTGCACGACTTGGTCATTTAAAAGTTACCCACTTTGAATTGCAATGCCTCCACAGTTAGGTTCACATCCAATCAATGTCAAAACCATAACCTGTGATTCTGCAGTACGCGGTGACCAGAACAGCAGGATGACATGAATACTGTTAACTCAACATCTGCCATTTTCTTTTTTTCTTATTTCAGACAGTAGCTTTTTAGAAGAGAGAAGGTATAAAAGGGGCTCTTGCTTGGAAAGTAATCCAAAATCTCCTCCTTTCTACCACTATTTTCTTTCTCTGTTTAATTCCTTTCGCCTTCCATGAGAACAAAGTTCAAAACCCAAAATTTTTAGAACCACACAAAGAATTAAGCAGCCAGACTTGACCGAGTCAGTCAATTACAGTATCCTATAGGGGGTCATACTTGCATCAACGGTCTATTTATCTTCTTCTTTCAGAAAGTAGCTTTTGAGCAGAGACAAGGTGTAAAACGGGCTTTCACTTGGCAACTAACCCAGCTATATATTAATCTATCCAGTCATTTACCCTCTATCAAACATACCCTACCATCATATATCATGCTACTTAAATCTTGACATTACATTTCAAGGTAATGGTTAGCATTTTGTTCAGTTGAATTTTAATGAAATTAATATATTCTAACAGTAAATAAATACAAACGAAAAATCATCTTCATCTCTCCTCTCTGGTATTAATGCAAAGTGAAAGGCTCGCTGAAATCCAGAAAGAATTGGTGCAAGCTAGGTGATAAGAACACCAAGTTCTTTCATTTGGCAGCAAGTATGAGAAGAGGCAGAAACAATATTATACAGATGGAAAGATCATTGCTGTTAAAGAAATTCAAAATTCTTGATGAATGGAATTCATTCTTTCACAAATTAACCATAGAAATGTGGTTCAACTTTCGGGCTGTTGCTTGGAGACTGAAGTTCCATTGTTGGTCTATGAATTCATTTCTAATGGGACACTTTATCAGCTTCTCCACTCCCTAAGTTTTATTTTTGGAAACATGATCCTGCCAAAACATTTTTTTTATTTTTGGATAGTTGAGAGAATCTTTCAGATGCCGATTCGCTCCTCCTCCCAGCAGCCAAGAGGCAGCCATACTTGCAGGGAACAACCATCATGATTAGTGGAACAATGGAGATGTGAAGAGAAAGGCCCATCCTAATGAATACAAAAGCTCACGAATGATTTCAATATTAACTATCTCTTGCAGACGGCAGCGAGGAGGTTGAGGCTTTTTATGGAGGAGGACATGCCAAGCTATCAGGACCCATCCCCGTAGAAAAAACTGCATGTTTGTTAGGAAAATTATTATCAGTTCAGTGGTGGTTCATTTTCTAACGACACCATTAAATTAAGGCATGATTTTCCACATGTTATTTCCAAAATGAAAGTCTATATCCATCATTGTCATAAAAGACTTTGACTTGGGGTCAACTTTTCTGTTAATTACTTCTATGCAATTCATTTTTTTTTTTATATTTACAATGTGTTATCAATTTGAATACTTATATTTAAAAAATTCAATTTATAGAATTTTTTCGTTATAAGATGATGATGTCAGTGTTGAGTTATTTTGGATGAGCCTGGATTGATTTTATTTTTATTTTTTAAATGATAAAAAATATTTTATTAAAAATATAGAGGGATTTAAAATGAATATTTTTTTAATTGAATCGTTCACTGATTCTCAAGTAGTTTGACGCAACAGAAAATCGCAAAGGAATACGACCAACGTCAATATTTCATAAAATCAAAGATAACGAGAGAAACTCTCAATCAAACTCAATGTTTATTCAATAAAATGATAGATAAGTCGGCTGGAACTTTTACATTGATACTTAAAGTAAAAACCCTAGCCTATTCATGACAGAAAAAGAAACGACAATTAAACAATAAATTTACCATAAATGGCAAGTTTGAGATAAATACAGAATATGAAAGGCCTATAAACTCTGAGCAAGCAGCAATTGACGAAAGTCAATTCGGACTCACGAATCAAGAGTTATGGCTAAAACGAAACTTTCCTAAAATAGTAAAAATGACGATTTCGGGGCTGAAACGATGGAATTTGGCCAAAAACCGGTGGACATCAGGGGCTATGCCGCTGATTTCTTCCGCAAACGGCGAAACGCATCGACTGGGTGAGTTTCACGTCATTCCAAGTTCGACGACCCGGTTGCTTAAATTCAGTTGCTTTTGAGTTTCGGGTGATCTCTCTTGAGCATGAATGCTTCCGCAACCTGTTCTACATCATAGTTAAATCAATTTTTTATTTTAAAAAAATCATATAATAACTAGTTTCAAGAGGATATTTTAGAATTGTTGCAGAGAACTCACATCCGCTGGTAAATGGATTCTTTAACTTCGGTAGGAAATGCGAGACTCATCTTTCTTATCCTTTCAGTGATAGCTATTTAAATGGACCCATCTTTCTTTTTTGTTTGAAGGTTCTCCAAACTGAACAAATAAATTTTGGATCAACCCCAGAGCCTGTAGCTTAACAATGGTTTTCTCTTTACCCATCTCGTAGAAAAAACGCTCCATAGCAAGCAATGGTCTCACATGTTCCATCTTACTTGTTGATCGTGTCAGAAAAAATATATAGACTTATTAGAAATATTATCAACTATACTTTTTTTTATTTTGCCAATACCCTTAAAATTTATTTGACAATACAAAGTATATTTATTTTTTAATTTAAAAACTTGTATTGATTTTTTTCTTATTTGAATACTTATATTCACAAAATTCAATTAATAAAATATCTTCTTGAATTTTGTTATAAAACGATAATGTCACAGTTAACTCTTTCTAGATAAGTCTAGATTGATTTGTATTTTATTTTTTTATTTTTGTACAATAAAAATATATTTGTTTTAAAAAATAGAGAAATTAAAATAAATATGTTTTTTACAATAGTTTTAGAGTTAATTTACAGTAAATTTTATATTTTTAAAATAGAAAATACATAGAAACATGTATTTTTCACTCTCACTATTTTTGTAATTTATATAACAATGCTGACTAATTAACATATCAATACAATAAATGTATGCAAAAACAAAATATCAATACAACAATTATTCAAATTTCAGTCTCCCTCTCTTTTCTCTCTTCTTCCTCTTCCCTTCTCTAAACTAATTCTTCTTTCAATTCTGCAAACTCTCTCAATACTAACACATTGTTGCTAAAGAACCTGTTCATGTTGGTCCACGCGACTAAGATTGATGCCACAATTAAAAAGTATAAATTATCTATCTACTTTATAGATTATATTTATCAACATAGATTGACTAGTGATCTTGCAAGCTAATTCTGAAGGATTGTATTTATTTAATATTGAATTAGGAAATAAATAAGCATATTAAGTAACTTATAATAATAATTCTTAAAAAAAATGTTATTTTAATTAAAAAAAGACTTGAATATCGGACGATGGTAAGATTTAAGTGATACATAAATATTATTACACCACAATAAACTTTTGACAAGTTAAGGGTAAGAATAAAATAGACAAGATTAGTGAATAATAAAGAATTGATTAATACAAAAATATCGTGTTTCAATAAAGAGAAAGGTTGATACCTTGTAGAATTCACAAACATGATCCTGCCAAGACAATCTTTTTATTTTTGGAAAGATAATTTTCTATAAAATTAGCATCACTCAGTATACATTATCCTGCCAAAACAGCTAGCCAGATATTGCCTGAACCAATTGAGTAGTAATCATCATAGCTAATTCATTGTAACCAAGTGCAGTTTGGCTAAATATATAAGGAAAAAACCCTTGAAACGGCACAACCTTTGCTATATAGTAGGAAGAGGCGCCATGTACCAAGCCTATAAGTAGGTTGGATTTGCATGAATATTGAAAAATAATCCAATAGACGTGTGACGCTATGATCAAAAACTTCTTACAGACGTCATGATTTCTCGCACCAGCCACTTCGTTCTACTGAGAATATTATCTCTGCTTCTGCTGCTGATCATAACAACGTGTGACGCAGGTTGTCTATGGATAGCCAACACAAACACATGGTGCCCAATGGCCATGACCTCATAGCACCAAGGCAGACCGTTGAATCGAGCCATGGGCTCCACCCCTGTGTGCCAATTTGCGATCTTGGCTCCCACGGAAGTTAAGCCTAGCCACCTAAGCACCCTAGTGGCAAAATCGTAAAACGGTCGCATATTGATGGGCTTTTACTGTTTCCAATGCACCGCGGAAAAATCCTCCTTAGTCGCTACCAAATGCCAGTCGTAGGGAATGTGACTCACATGATGATATTGAATCTGGACCGTCTATAAGTATTATGTAATAAATATAACGGTTCTAGCGGGCCCCATCTCAAAGGATCATGTTTAAGCGGTTCCTACTACACAAGTATATTTTGTACCCTTACATATCACTAATGACTTGGGTCCAGGCTTGGACCTTGCAATCCATTGCAAATCCAGAAATGACGATCTCGGGCAGCATGCAGTCCCTTTTGGTGGCGAATATACAATTGATTTTTGCCCCAACTTCTGGAAAACCACTCTGTTCTTCTGCGGCATGTCATGGTCAAGAGAAGCCCAGTGGTTTGATATCTACGATGCTTCCAGGGATTCTAGTCGTTGTGGTAATTGCAGTTGGACAATAGAAGCAACTGGGCCATGCATGGATTATTATAATTATTATACCAAGGAATTCGTGTGTTATCCTTGGAATGAAAAGGCATCTCTCCAGTAAACCGCTAGCTCGCTCGCTCGCTCTATCTCACCCTGTATTCAATTTGCAAGCTGCACAAAACGGGACCACAAAAAAATAAGTGCACCATTTATTAATCCACTCAATACATAGGAGTGTTTTCTTTTCTTGATTTACATTTTTTTTTCCAGGGATTAACGTAGTTGTGTATCGTGCTTGTACGGGAGTAATTTCTATGTTAAAACAATTTATTTGAGTTGGTAATAATAAAATCGTATAGCTTTTGAAGAAAAACAATACTGAAAGGATTCTCATATATAATAGTATAAAGGGCCTGTTATCTTGAGGTTTCTCTTTTATGAAAATTGCTTTTCCTTTTAGTTCTGTTATAGATTTCCATATTATGTACTAGAACTTTTTCTTGTATATTTTACAGCCTAATTTTTTTTGTATAATACCAAATAAATTCAAGCAATTTGTTTGTTAAATTCATGCATGTCTTTTTTATTAATCATTAATTATAGTTATAATATAAATAGCATACCAGATTTATTACAATATCTGTACTCATGAACGCGCAAGATGACCATTCATGATAATAGTCGTCGCCATTCAAATAAAAGCTACAGTATTCATCCTCCACAAACTCTTTTAGAAATCAGAAAATCATAAACAAGAATCAAATCTTTCATGAGTCGGAAAATTAATCATGAATCTTAGTTGAGCGACCATATGGGCCAACCCTAAAAAGATAGAGGATACACATGACAATACTTAATACTCCTAAGTGTTAGTATTATAACTCATTTTACCTAAGTGGGTTGATCTATGTACCCCGATCCAAAGCGAACCAGCGTCGAGATTTTAGTTAGTTAAAGCATTGATTCTGTAAAATATTATAAGCCTTACTGGATATTTAGTAACTCGAACAAACTTTATCAAGCTAGTTAATAGCAAGAATTTTTTTAAAACAAAGATAAAATAATATTATTTTAATAAGGGGGGTTTGCGAATTTTCTGATGAAGGACAGCAGACTCTGTTATTAGGAAAAGACAACAATGTTTCCCAAATCGGCTAGGTAATTATTCATGACAACTACGATGATGCTATAACGCAGGAAAAAGGAAAATGAATACAGAGTACCATGCATCCATTTGTTTTCAAATTCAAGGAACCAAAATTTCATGTGCGAGGTGTGTAATAATTTAAACTAGGAAAAGGACAACTGTATCTAGTATGAAACCTTAATCACACAAATTAATACATAGATTTAATCATCCTTTCTTGATTATGGTATTAAGGTCTTTAATCCAAAACGCGTACATGCTGTAAAATTCTTAAATTAATTGCCATGTATATCGTCCTTATAGACAAAGCTTGCATGCATGCATATATATGGCAAGAAGCAATACATAGAAAAACACAAATATTAAATGTCACTGCATGCGTTGTTCTTAGATGTTGCTAACACGGATCAGATCCCAGATTACAGCTGGGAAATACAGGGGGGGAAAGGGTCTTACATATTCACCATGCGTGTACGTAGGCAGGTTATAAATAAGAGGCATGCGTTATAAAAAAAATCAAAATACAAAAGAAAAATTCTTAACTATACAAGCATGAATTATCCCTTTGTCACGAGGCATTTCATTCTGCTGATGTCATTCTTGTTGCTGATCTTTACTGCTTGTGATGCATTTTGTTATCTTCGAACAAGTGTGCATTTGAAGATCACAAACCAGTTGGGTTCTGGCTTAGACCTTACCATCCACTGTAAATCGAAAGACGAAGACCTTGGCGTGCATGTAGTCCATTTTGATGGAGATTACACGATGGATTTCTGCTCCAATGCTTGGGGAACTACACAATACTTCTGCGGCATGACATGGTCAGGTAAACTCCATTGGTTTGATATCTTCGTTGCCAGAAGGGATTCTTTTCGATGTGGCAACTGCACTTGGAGAATACTTCCAAGAGGTCCTTGTATGACTTACACTATTGGCGAGTCAAAAGAATACAAATGCTATCATTGGAATGGTGAGGTGCTTTAGATATCTCCTATGATCTTAATGATTTTAAGATAAAATATTATGGAGCGTTAGAACATTGGGAATATTTCTTTTATGTCTTGGATTTGTTTCTGTATTTGTTTTTTATATTCCATATATGTTATTAACCAAACCCAGAAGTATTAGGAGGTTGAAGTCACTTACGTTTCTTCTTCCCTCGAGTCCTGGCTCGATAAGATTCAGTAATGCAGCTATGGCCATCTGAACCATGATTGAATAATTTATTGGATTGAAGGTAGAAAATGGGCAGAGCATCTTAAATAAGGACAGGGTCAGTGGGGGGTGAATAGAGAGAGCATAGGTGAAATTTGGAAAGGAGCGTAATTATATGTCATGATAATTAATTTTCTCCTTCTTCTTTGTTTCTGTGAAATAACAACGACTACTTGGAGGTCCTGGGAGTTTCAAATATAATGAATTATTTCTTTTTTAAATAATATTTGGAAAAAATACTCACCCATGAAAATACTGTCGGCAGATAAGACTCTTTCTACTACTTTATGGCTTTCATTTAATAATTAAGGAAATAAGTTTATACATACAGAACACATCATCTATGACTTTGTGGCTTTGCTGGTGTCCATCTTAGATATTAAAAAGAAAAAGGAAAGAAAACGTTGATGATAGCCAAAGACAAGAGAGTCATATTTGGGTCGTTTGTACGTGGACTCAACTGATAAAGCTCTGAATTTTCTCCCAAATTGTAGATTCTAACCGGTCGTTAATTTTAAAATTCGTAAAATCAGTCAAGATATACATAAACGAACTCGGACAACCAAATCCCAAATTTATTTTGTTAGAAAGTGAAATATGTAATATTCATATGTAATTTAATGCGTAAAACAAATAATGACAAGGAGGAGAGATTGAAATGATTTTGAGAAGCCAATGACAAAAGTAGAGCAGTTAATAGTATGAAGGAACAAAAAGAAATGCACTCCATAAATAAATGGCTTCTATGAGTTTTACTTTCTCACTCACCCAAGTAGCTATTGCTGTTATCTGGTTTTACGCCCTAAAAAAAATACAAGATAAATTAATATAAGTGAGAAGAACACATAGAACGTCCAAGAAAATTGCCATAAAAACGGCGCCACATGCACACACTGTCTCCTTTCCCGTGCTTTCTCGCTTACTTTTCACGAGAACCAAACGGAATCTCCAGCACCAACCCTTCCGTGTCTCACTTGCTCACTTAACTTCCTGTATCTCTACAGAACCGTATCGCATTTCTCTTCCTCGACTGATTTCTGAAAAGAGAACGCTAACAACTGCCAGCTCCTCTTCTGAAAGATAAATTAGAGATAGATAGGAAATGTGGAGGTTAAAGATAGCAGCAGGAGGAAATCCATGGCTAAGAACGACGAATAATCATATCGGAAGACAGGTTTGGGAATTCGATCCTAAACTTACTCCATCTCCTCGAGAGATCGACGAGATCGAAAATGCGCGTCAAAATTTTACGGAAAATAGGTTCCGAATCAAGCATAGTGCAGATCTAATCATGCGCATGCAGGTAAATTAGTTTAATTTACAGAAAAAAAAAATCAATTTTTTTTTTATTACAGTGAGTGACATTATGGTGATATTTGCTGCTGTGAAGTTTGAGAAGGAGAATCCAGTGCCGGAAGTTTTGCCGCAAGTGAAGGTGAAGGAGAGCGAGGAGGTTACGGAGGAGGCGGTTACTGCTACGGTGAAGAGAGCTTTGAATTTTTATTCGAGTATACAAGCTCATGATGGACACTGGCCTGGTGATTATGGCGGTCCTATGTTTCTCTTGCCTGGCTTGGTAATCTGTGACTTTCATTTGAATTTTAAATGAACTTTTTTAGCAGAGTTTGGGGGGTTTGTTTATTTGTTTGTTAGTGGTCTGGTTGCTAGGTGATTACTTTGTCAATTACGGGAGCATTGAATGCAGTTTTATCGGATGAACATAAAAAGGAGATGATCCGGTATCTCTACAATCATCAGGCATGTTTTTTTTTTTATATAAAAAAAATACTAGCTTTATTGGAATTTAGGATGATTTTTTTATAATGCAGAGATGTGTGTAATTTGCAGAACAGAGATGGGGGGTGGGGTTTGCATATTGAGGGACCGAGTACAATGTTTGGTTCCGTGTTGAATTATGTTACTCTAAGGTTGCTGGGAGAAGGGCCGAATGATGGAGATGGGGCTATGGACAAAGGGCATGATTGGATTCTGAATCATGGTAGTGCAACTATGATAACATCTTGGGGGAAAATGTGGCTTTCAGTTCAGTAATAAAAATCTCTTTCAAGTTGGTTTTGAGTTTTAGTTTTGTTATGGGTGTTTTGTTTTATGTTCGAAGTTTTAATCGATGGCAACAGGTACTTGGAGTGTTTGAGTGGTCTGGAAATAATCCAATGCCCCCTGAGATGTGGCTTCTCCCTTATTTGCTCCCAGTCCATCCAGGTTCTTGCCTATTTACATGCCCTTTTAGTATTACTTTTCTATTTCTATGTTTTTAACAATATATTAACTTAACATTACTGACCTGTTTTTATAGGCATGTTAATATCACTGGAAAGTGAAATAACATTGTTTTCCCCTTGCAGGAAGGATGTGGTGCCACTGCCGGATGGTCTATTTGCCAATGTCTTACTTGTATGGGAAGAGGTTTGTTGGCCCAATCACACCAACAGTTTTATCTTTGCGAAAGGAGCTGTTTGCTGCCCCATATCATGAAATAGACTGGAATCAAGCACGCAACCTATGTGCTAAGGTTTGTAAATTGGTATCTTAAATCTTTGGAAAACTTAGTTTGCATTTTCAAGAGTTGCACCATTTGCTTGAATGTGAAGATTTTTAGTGAATCTCTTGCATTTTGAGATGAACAACCATCTTAATTAGTATTCCTGTTTAATATATGGTAAATGCTGCTCTAAATATGTGTAAGATGTGTAGTCAAGGACACTGGTTCATTAGTCAAACGAGAAAAAAAAAATGATTAGCATGCCAATATAAAAAATTTGCAAATAATTTCCACCCATGACATGCTAGTTCCCAAGATGCGTTGCCCAGAAAACAAAGATCCAAAAAGTGATTGCTTTGGCAGATGATGACATTATCAATGCCAAATTGACTGTTCCATTAGGTGCAGCTGAAGGACTTGTAATGATTAGTATAAGAGATGCTAACTCCATAATTCTCTTGGATTTTTCTTTTAGGGTGGATTTTCACTTTGTGCTGCGTAAAAATACATCTCTTATCTTTTGCAGGAGGACTTGTACTACCCTCACCCGCTGGTGCAAGATGCACTCTGGGCTTTACTTCACAAGACTGCTGAACCAGTTCTAATGCATTGGCCTGGAAAAAAGTTGAGAGAAAAGGCTCTTCATACTGCAATGGAGCACATACACTATGAAGATGAAAATACTCGTTACATTTGCATAGGACCTGTAAATAAGGTATGCATTTAACTTGGTAAATGCTGTCAAAATTTGATTCTTAATTTGAAATTGTGAAGAGAAAATGATCTTTTAAAGTAACATGCTCTTACTTTTTCAGATATGCCATGAATGTGATTCCTTTAGTGCTTGTTTTGATACCTCTTTGAGATGATTTTTTCACTTTCCTTTGGCTCTTTCATTTTCTTTTCCATTATGTATGCCTTGATTTATCAGTATTTAGCAGCAGCCCATGCATGTGGGAAAATGCCATCAACAATATTGCATTTAGACTACAATGGATGTCTTCTTTGTTTTGCTAACCTGTTTGTTTTTTTGGCATGCAGGTGTTAAATATGTTATGCTGTTGGGTGGAAGACCCTAACTCTGAATCTTTCAAATTGCATCTTCCTAGAATACAGGATTACCTCTGGCTTGCTGAAGATGGAATGAAAATGCAGGTCCACAAATCCTAATTTCCATATTCTTAGTCTCAATTTCTTTTTTCTAATTGTTGCTTTCACAACCAGGGGGTGGGTGTTAAAAAGGAATATGGGGGAGAAGTTACTGATAGACTGTTTTACTTGATAAGCATCTGAGCAAGTCATAATTTGCAAAGATTTGCAGTATAATGAGTTGGCTTTTTAACTCGTACTGTTTGCTGTCTTTCCAATGCATGCGAGCTATGTTGTTGAAAACTCATGTGAGGTCCTATTGGCAATAGCTTTGGTTCTTATGTTTTATCATATTGTGCACTACAAGGCCAAAACTGCAAGCTAAGTAAAGATGATAATTTTGTTCCAGGGTTACAATGGAAGTCAATTATGGGACGCTTCTTTTGCTGTTCAAGCAATTATTTCAACTAATCTTGTGGAGGAATTTGGTCCAACTTTAAGAAAAGCACATACATTTATTAAAAATTCACAGGTTTGTGATTGTTTTTTTTTTTTAATTCATTGGCGTTTCTAGTTGGAGAGCTTGTAATTATGTTGTCTCTTGAATACTTGAACTTTAACCTTGTTGATCTGTATATCTTTGCTGGAAGGTTTTGGAAGATTGCCCTGGAGATCTTAGTTTCTGGTATCGCCATATTTCCAAAGGTGCATGGCCTTTCTCAACCGCGGATCATGGATGGCCCATCTCAGATTGCACAGCGGAAGGACTAAAAGTAGGGGCTGATCAAATTAAAAGAGTTCATTTAGCTTGTTTTTATTTATGATCCTTATCCATCCAATCTTTCACAGGCTGCTCTCTTATTATCAAAAATTACACCTGAGATTGTTGGGGAACCATTAGTTGCAAACCGGTTTTATGATGCAGTAAATGTCATCCTCTCATTACAGGTAATTGGTGATTTAATGATATTGTTGGTGAATCTATTTCATAGCATGCGTTAATGTGACAACAAGCAGACATTCATACTTTGCAACAAATAGGTTCACAGTGTTTACACATGCCAAAAGATATAAAATTCCAATACAACAACTATACCAAAGGCCATCATATAGATAAAGTGGAGTTCTGGAATGGAGAGTTTGGGGAGAACCCTATTTTTGGGCATATTTATTCAAAATTATTGGCCTCAAGACTCGAACTTGCAACCACAAGTTGTCATACCCAAGACTTTAACCTTTATTTTATTAGTTCTTTTTATCCATTTTTATTTTTTATTTTTAACATAAAAGGTATTCAAAAAATGATTTCTTCTCAAAGTTCAGTATTATTACTTATATTCTTCAAAAAGGGACTGGGGAAATTATTGAAGGGGAACAATCTCCTTTAATGAACTTGTGCTAATTCATGCACTTAAAAGTCTCATGGTTGATTGCCATTAGTTCTTATAATTTGGGCGATGGTATATTGTCATCAATTGTTATCAGATTTTCTTACTTGAAGTTGGATACAGTGCCAGAAGAAATGGTTCTTGGACATGTGAATGCTATGATATATCTTTGTGTACTTTGTTGGGAGTAGGGATTAGGGAAACATCTACTGTTATGAGGAAAAGTGATGATCATTTAGATTTTCTTTTCAAAGATTTTTCTTTTAACTCTGTATTCTATTCAAGGGAAAACGTTTTCTTGATTCAACTGAATGCTCATTTCCTGCTTTGTGCAGAATGGGGATGGTGGCTTTGCGACATATGAGCTCACAAGATCTTACAGCTGGTTAGAGGTGATTACCTTGACAATTGCATTTATTGCTCTTCCACATTTTTACATTTAATGAAGATAATTTTGGTATGGATCAATAGAAAGCTTGTCCTTTTATAATCTTTACCCTCATGTCAGATTGAGTATTTTAATATATAACATGATCATTAGGCCTTGTTTTCTAGCCCCTTGTGTAGGTAGAGTTGTTTGATGTCTATGTTATCTAAAAAAAAATCCTCTGCCCACAAAGTGGTTCATTTGAATTTGTTGATGGTGTTTTCTTTACCTGACAATGAAGTTACAGACCTATAGAACACCAGGGTCACCTTTGCACATTATGTGAGCCCCTTTCTAAACTAAATCCTTGTATTGTTGGAATGATGAAGGAACACAATTTCTTGGTGTTTCACCTCTGTCGAAAGCTCTCTGAATAGATTTTTGAGGTCAATGATCCCAAGTGAGCAATCTTGAGTCATCAGTCTGTAGTTTCACTTGAAGAAATGATCTGTTGATATTGCTTGTTGTACAATGAATCATAACACCACCTTTTTTTTCTTTGCAGTAGCAATAACTTCTTAACTGTACTCTATCATGGTATTTGAATTATATATCTGATTACTTCTTTTTTTCCTCACTCTCTCTCATTTTTCACTTTGCCATTGTCAGTTGATCAACCCTGCTGAAACTTTTGGTGACATTGTTATTGATTACCCGTAAGATATCAGCACTCTGCGTTACATGTGCTTGTGATATTCCTCTGTCCTTTTCATTGCTTCATTTGAACGCTAACTATTGTATTTCTATAGATATGTTGAATGTACTTCAGCTGCAATTCAAGCTTTGGTGTCATTTAAGAAATTATATCCTGGACATCGGCAAGAAGAAATAGAAAGATGTATCAGAAAGGCAACTGAGTTCATTGAAAATATCCAGGAGAAGGATGGCTCATGGTTTGCTCCTCTTCCATTAAAAATCTGTATTTGGAGGACTGGATGATTATATAGTCATTAATGTGTCACTGTTTCTGCTTTCCTATATTCTATCTATGGCCAGTCAAGATTGCTTATTCAACAATTTCTTTAAGTGCCTAAGATACGTGGTTTCAATAACTTCAACTGAAGAAAAAACCAGTCCTTTAAAATCTTAAATTGCCAAAACAGGTACGGCTCATGGGGTGTTTGCTTCACCTATGGCATATGGTTTGGCATAAAAGGGCTGGTGGCTGCTGGAAATATTTTTAATAATAACTCCAGTATCCGCAAAGCCTGTGATTTTCTGCTGTCCAAACAATGCTCTTCTGGTGGCTGGGGCGAGAGTTATCTTTCATGTCAAAACAAGGTTAGATGCTTGTACTGTCATATATTTGCTCTCTTTTCCCACCTCTGATGCATGTCATGTGCAATCATTAATGTTTCTCAAGGTATTATGTTATATCCTTATTTTTCTTCAATTCAAGCTTCTGTACTGCATACAATTCTTGTTCCAATAGTTTTTATTTTTATTTTTTGCACAGGTTTACTCAAATCTTGAAGGGAACAAGACTCATGTGGTAAATACAGCATGGGCTATGTTGGCTCTCATTGAAGCTGGGCAGGTATTGCAGAACTCACTGTTTTGACTTTGAATATTATATACTTCTTATTACCACTCTTCATTTGATACATGGAGTGTTACATCATCTGAAGTCTTTAAAATTGATTGGGGTATCATACTGGAAGTAATCAGGAATTGGAGAAAGAAAAGGAATGTCCTCTATGTAGTAATATTCTTAGAATCACTTTGACCACAATCATATCTTGTATGTTGTGTCTAATTTGCGTGATTGATTGATTATATGGGGCATTTGATATTGTAATTGCATACCACGGTATTGATGTCCTAGCAAGCTATCTCTTCCCTGACTTGTGATGTCCTATTAAATATGCAGGCTGAGAGAGATCCAGAACCGTTGCACCGTGCAGCAAGGATTCTGATAAATTCCCAAATGGAAAATGGAGATTTTCCGCAGCAGGTAATTCTATACCTAACTCTCCAAACACTTGTCTATCTTAATCATCATCAGGCAGTCATGTACTTTGGCTCGTATCCTCATATTCATAAACTTAAAATCTGTGTTCTTTTTCCCCGGCACAGGAAATCATGGGAGTTTTCAACAGGAATTGTATGATAACATACGCTGCCTACAGGGACATTTTCCCCATTTGGGCACTGGGAGAATACCGATGTCGGGTGCTGCAGGCCAAGGCTTCATAAGAGTACCTTGCCTATCCGATACCATTTTCAATACCTCCCTTGTTTGCTTGTTCCAGGCTCAATGAGGAACGAGCTGTAACCCTGTATTGAGAAGAGAGTTGAAAACGAAATAAAATCAAAGAACAATCAATCAAAACTTCTTCATGAAATGGGATGAAGAAAGTCAAACCCTGTAATTTCAAAATCCATTTCAGGTGCAGCAGCTTCATACCCAGTATCAATTAATTGCTACAATATAAACCATACAATATATTTGGAACGACTCCTGTGTCTTGTCTAGTTCATGTAATTTATATCCTTTGTGATGTTGTCTATCTATTTTATCCCAATCTCAGCAAACAGAGTACGGTAAGAAAACAAAAAACTTGAAGAATGCATAGAAATGGCTTTGAGGGCCACCGGAACTGAATAAATAGCAAATCCAGTAGTCCAGGTAGCCACAGAATACATCAATTTGTTAGTTGGCTGTTGAGTGGACAATGCTTGTGCGTGTACCTCCCATAACCCAACTTTGTCGGCCTTGAAAGAGCAAGCCTGCAGGTAGAAATGCATCCATTTGATGTTTTTAAAAAAAGAAAATGCATCTAGATGCAAATAATCATGAACTCTTCAAACTAAAAGATCTTTTCAAATAATCAAGTCCAACCTCAAATGCATCCATTCGATGTTTCATGAAAGGAAAATGCATCTATTTGCAAATAATCAGCTACATTATGAACTCTTCAAACTGAAAGATCTCCAAGTAATTCTACACGAAAAAGATTTGAAACCGTCAAGTCAAACCTCAAAGACATGCAACTTAAAGATTTAATATTCAAGGCTTAATGGGAATCTTCAATGCTTAATTATATTGAGTCATAATTGTTATTCTCAAAATGGTGATTACTATCATCAATCATGAGTGACCTTGTGTAAAATCAAACTAAAAACTTGAAAAACAGACCAAATCTACGATTTTATAGGAACTATAAATGCTATGCAAGATGGGTGATTTTCTTGGTTATATGCACATTCCCATGTTAAAAAAAGATGGATTACCTTAGTCATAGCTATCACAATAGGCTTACGGCAGCAAGTTAACCAACCTTAAAAGGTTGGCTAGTACATTGATCTTTGACTTTTCTTAAATGGGAAGACTTTCAGTTTTAGAAAGAGTAAAAGACTCTATCTTAATTAATCATTAGCAGCTTTTCACATTTCAATAGCATTATCACTCAATTTAACATTTGTTTTCTTTTATATATATAAATATATATAGGAACTGTCTACCACTGGCCAACTGGCAGATATATACGTCATGTCCATTTTTTTTCTTTTCAAATGAGTTTATCAAGCCTACAGGAGGAAGGAGGATAGGGTATAGAGCCCAAAGTCAACTGGTGTTGGGAGAAGACTATCTTTTGAAATGATTATAATGATTATACATCTGAAAGTAAAAGCTGTGATGCTTAAATAAAGCCATCAAAATAATATGAATCTCCTGTAAGTAAAAGCAACTGCCATGTGATTGTAAGTTGGGATATAAGGGAAAAGAAGGTGATGCTTCAGAAGCATATTTGTTTTGAGAATCTGGAATTCCAAGAAATGGAGAATAACTACAATTCCGAAACAACAAAATGGATAGCCATTTCTTACAATTTCAATTTCCATCCATTTTGGAGCAAGTTCAACTCAATGCAGATGCTTATCTCTCACAGGACTCGAGATTCTAAAATCGGGAGGGCTATACAGATCACTCTCAGTTGGGGGCTCAGTTCTGCTCCTTGCATTTGCAGGTTTGGTCCTCCTTTGAGGTCCCCCTTCTCTTTGATCATGACTTCTAGTTTGGGTTCCTTCCTTCTCATGAGTTCGAGGAAAAGGTTCCCCCTTCCCTGCGATCATTACTTTCAGTTTGATCTCTTTCCTTCTCAGGAGTGTGAGAAGGTTCCGCTTCTATATGATCATGACTTTTAGTTTGGTTTCTTTGTTTCTCAGGAGAGTGTGAGGGTTCCCCTTCTCTTTGATCGTGACTTCTTGTACGGTTTCTTTGCTTCTCAGAAGGAGAGTGCGGAGAAGGTTCTCTTTGATCGTGACTTCTTGTACGGCTTCTTTGCTTCTCAGAAGGAGAGCGAGGTGAAGGTTCTCTGTGATCATGACTTCTAGTCTGGTTTCTTTCCTTTTCTGAAGTGAAAGGAGAAGGTTCTCCTTCTCTATAATCATGAGTTCTAGCCTGGTTTCTTTCCTTCCCGGGAGTGTGAGGAGGGCGCCTTGGGTCTTCATAAAGGGTTACACCTCTTCCAGTGGTTTCAAACACAGCTTCTTCATCCTTGGACTGCACACTCTCAAGTAGTTCAACCACCTGGTTCATGAGTGGTCTACCTTTCGGGTTTTGGCTAAGGCATTGGTATGCCAAGTTAGCCACTTTCATTGCAATTCTGGATGAGTACTGCCCTTCCATTCTGGGATCTAAGATTCTCAGAACCTTCTTATTCTGGTTCAAGAGAGGACGGGCCCACTCAACAAGGTTGTGTTCTCGGCTAGGCCTGCTCTTGTCCAAAGCTCTCCTTCCAAGAAGCAACTCAAGTAGTACTACCCCAAACCCATAAACATCACTTCTAGCAGTAAGATGCCCTGCTCAGAAAAATCATGTAAGCTTATTTAATAATGGATTCCTATAAATGATCTCGGTTTAACATTAAATAGATCATCAATGTGTAAATTCATCTTAGAACTACATCCTGATTTCAGTACTAAATACAAGCACCTTGCCTAAAAGAACGTACCTAGAGATGGACTAATGAGGAAGAACTTTAATAATAAAAAGAATAAATAGGTTTAACATATCATAAAATGATGTTAGAATGACTAGCGCAATATGTCACTAAGCGCTCACCAGTCATTACATATTCAGGAGCAGCATATCCATATGTCCCCATAACACGTGTTGACACATGAGTCTGATCTCCCATTGGTCCATCTTTAGCAAGTCCAAAATCTGAAAGTTTCGCATTAAAATCCTGCACAGTATTATTAAGACTTCAGCAACAGAACTAGCAAAAACCTCCTCAAGCTTGCCCACTCCCTGAAGACTTGTGCACTTAATTGAATAAATGGTACTTTCCGAGAAAAAAAAATCCACAACATCATGCACGAAATATTGATCATTTATTCTTTTCAGCAGCTGTCAAGGAACCACAATTTTGATTTAACAATGACACTAGAGGTAAGACAAATTTTCAGTAAGATGGTGCCCAGTTTGCCAGTTGTTTGAACTTTAAAAGAAGGAAACAGCACCAAGAAGGAGATGATCGTGTTTGATAAATAATAACAAATGGTGGAAAGATAACTAACCGAATCCAGCAAGATGTTTGATGTCTTGAAATCACGGTATATTATAGATCTTTCTGCACAATGAAGAAAAGCAAGTCCTTTTGCAGCATCTAAAGCAATCTTCATTCTTTTTGACCATGTCAAAGTACAACCCACTCCTAACAAACAAATAGGAAGAATAAGAACTTGTATCTTCTTCCAAAGGAAGAGAATCTTATAGGCTTCAAAAATATCAAGAGTATGACAGAATAAACATTGAGAGACAGCATAATCTAATACTAAAACGGAGTTCTATCCACCTCAATAAAATGCTCCTTTTTCCTTTCGTGGCCAAACACACCTTGATTATCTATATATATTACAGAGAACCTGAACCATGAGTTCAAACAACTCAGACCTTCTCTGTTGCTTAAGAAGTTGAGCCCATTCCCTAATCCTTTCACATTGTCTGTTAAGACCTCCATTTGGGGTTCTGTTCCACACTGTAATGCTCGATCTCATAGAGGTTCGCTGGGCTCATCATTGGTGTTTTTTAAATGAAATGAGAATCAAATAGATTAAGTTATAGGAAACTAAAAGGTACCATGAATCATTTTAAAAGGAAAAAAATCATAACGATTCTAGACTCTACTAAGTTTATAAGATTTTAAGTAGGTATAAAGTTTGTGAATCTCCATACTTCCAACTGGAAAACATAAAAGCAGCCAAGCTCATTCAATCAACAATATAAGCTACAGAAACACCCCAAAAGGTTATTTTAAGATAGTTACGTAAAAGTTTAGATCAGTCATATGCTTCTAAATTGATTAATTCTATGCTAATGTATAAGATTCCTCACTATACTATGCACAACTTCACTCCCTATATGCACCAAAAATTCAAATATTCAACAGCCACTTACTCCGAAACAGATGCTTTTCGAGGCTCCCACTTGCCATGTATTCATAGACCAACAGTCTGTGCTCATCTTCACAGCAATACCCAATGAGCTTCACAAGATTTGGGTGACTGAGTTGACCTAAATAGTTAACTTCTGCCTGCAAAGCAAACAGGATACTATAAATAAAAGCTAACTGATTGCTGTCTGACAGAATAGTGTTTGCATGAGAATACAGTTTGGTTTTAATGGTTTAACTATGCTGTGCCTAACAAACATTATAACATCATCAAGACTATCCAATCTCCTTCCCCCCAAAGCTAATGGGCATTCTCAAGAGATAGATATATACATATTGTTGTTTAATTTCTCCCTCTCCATTCAAACAGCAGAAAATTCTCACATCCAAATAGGTAAGTTGATTTCTTGAGCATGATGAGATATGATATTAGGTTCCAGTCTCATTCATTCACTCTCAATTCTCGAACATATCAGCTCCTCAACCGCAAACTGAGTCTCTCCCAGATAAACCTTCTACAGCATTCCTAATCCAAATTAAAAGTTAAGTTCATCCACTTCAAGCCATTTATGGAGGCAATAGTAAACATGAACAGGCAAAAGTAAACAGGAACCCAGAACAGATAATTAGTGCCACTATGACACAGGAAAGAAATAGATGTTCTGAGAAAGTATGCAAAGGTGAATACCAGCCATTCTCGGTCACCTTGTAACCCGTCAGGATTAAGCTCCTTGATTGCAACGTATGTAGTCTTGTAAAGAGTCCTTACGCTCTCATCTATGACTCCCTTGTAAACAACTCCGAATCCACCCTCACCGAGAATATAATCTGGCCGGAATTGCTTTGTGGCCAGCTTCATTTCATCATACGTAAAGATATCAACATTACCATAACCAGGACTATTACGGAGATCTGTAACATTCTTGGGAACTGAAGGGGTGCTGGTTGCTCTTTTGATCTCAACCAACTCCGGCTCAGTTGGTCCACTTGGAGACTGATCATAGACATGCCCTGATTTTTTTCCCACAACAACAATCATTAATAAGCAATGCACTCACTAACCACGCACACAAATCAGCAAACCCTAAACCTTTTGTATAAAAGGACAATCCAAGTAGCATTTAACTAGTTAGAAACCTTTTATATGATGTAAACTGATAACTTCACACATTAACAGAAAATATGAGACCATTTACATGAATTAATTTCCTTAATTGCCAAATTCACATATTAAACTACACGCAAACACTTTCAAGATTCCAATAAACGAACCCACTTCACTCAAATGCTTCATTTTGTTGCTAAAAACATGAAGGGCATATCAACAGAACACAAATCCAAACAAACCTCATTTCCCTCATCAACCATGCCTAAAAACCAATGAATAAAAGGAAATCAAGAGACAGTAAACACAGAGAGCACGGACAAATACTAAAAGATGTTGACTTTATAAAGCACTATACCTTGGTTTCCCTTGGAAGATACCTGCTGTTCTTGTGGGATTTTGTCATCATCAACACTGAAACAAATCCCCATTAATTTTGACTTTAAACCAAATCTTGATTTATGATTGCTTTTCATCTTCACATTCACCGTATATCAACCCCATCCACATTAGCCCCCTTCCACCAATTCTTTTTTTAAAAAATAAATAAATAAAACTCTTCTTTGGTTGCTGTAACAAAAGGAGTAAAACCAAAAAAATGGCAAACCGAGTCTTGATCTGATCTGGGTTCGCTCAAATCTCAAAAGGGGCACCTCGAAATGTACGGATTTTCTCAGGAAACAAACAAAGACAGATCCTCGAAATTGTAGGGTAAGGACAGCAACGATAAAATGGGGGGGGGGGGGAGACAGAAAGAGGAAAAAGGAAGTTATTTTGTGTTTTTGAAGAGAGAGAAAGAGAATGATTGGTAGTGAGAGGATGAGTTAAGGTGATATCTTGTAGGAATAGCCGCCAAAAACGCCAAAGCATGCGGGGCCCTTCAGGTAAGACCCTTCTTTTTAAGCCCTGAATTACTCTCTTTATTTTAATGCAACAACACAAATTACTTTTCATATTAATAAATTTAAAGAGTAATTTTGCCATTAAATTTCCATAATTGAGGGATCATTTCTTTCTTCTTCCATAAATGTGGTCTTTTAGTTTGTTGGTGGTGGGAAGGTGGATGGTGAGTCTCCATTGACCGGAGCTTTCAATGAAAATTTTCTAATCTATTGTTCATCAATGGTGAGGTGAGGTGACGTCTCACGTTGGATGGTAAAGGTGACAACGCAAGCAAGAGACTTTGATCATTTTTTATTGGATAAAAACAAGGTTTTGATCCAGATAGAAAGAACTTTCTAATAAATATATAAATATAATAGAAATAACAATATTTTTATTACAAAAATAAAAATATATTCTCTCAATCCCAATTATCCCACCTTCCTTTTTCTACGTGGCTACGTTAAGAAAGTGACTGAACGTTATCTGAGAAATTAAAGTATTTAAATTCTTATAAGAATGGTGGCTCAGCGGAAGTCCACTTGCTATGGAATGACCTTTCATTTTCATCCTCAATATATTTATATATGAAATAACCCCATCACTCTCATTCATATAAATAATCATCTCCCATCAGCTTCCAGGAAAGTCTTCACCTACCTCATCTGTAGACGAAGCCTCCTTTTGTCTTTCCTTTATGATTCCACGACAGGTTTGTTGACATGCTTCTTGGACTTGCCATAATCTACTTCAAAAACCTTTTCTACCCAAAATAAACTATATTACTTTTTTTATTTATCTCGTTAATCAACACGATACGTAGTTAATCACTTGGTTGCATGCTGTATTGATTTTATTTATATAGCTATATTTAATTTACTGATAGTAATTATTTAATTAAAATTTTGAATATTTAATTATTGAATATTGCGTAAATAAAGAGTCTCCTGAACAAAAATATTCTGCAAAATTATTTAATTAATAAATTGAAGTTTTAATTATTGAAATTTTTCTTAATATAAAAACGATTAAAAATCCATGATAGAAAATAACTAAATAATAGAATAACTGTTTTTATTAAGGCTTTTAAAAACCTTTTATGGGTCAAGAGAGTCGAAATTAAATGGGCTCTTGATGGGCCGATGTGATTCATAAACAATCCTAGCATGGATCTTTTTCGCTGTAAATTTGCTTCACTGTCCGATAGCCTGAAGCTTTCCACTTTTGCCCAATGGCAGACGAAGCCAACAGAGCAGGAAGTCCTTTCTATTCTCACCACCCTCTCTTTCTATCTGTCAAAGTCTCATTCTTTTGGCATCTTGGTTTCTTCTGCACGTGACAAAGAGACCGATAAAAACTCATTTGAAGATCGAAGTTGTCAACTTTTTTAAGCATACAGTTTGATTTGATTGTTGTTTTTCTGTTCGGACAAAAAGAACAGGCTCTTATAGAGCTACCAGGTCGCATGATTGAGACCACTTTCAAATTCAAGCAGTTAACTTAGATTTTCTTTCCTCTTTTTTTTACTTGGATTTATTATAGGATAGGTTAATTTGGTGCAATTTATATGTCATTTTCTTGTTGGATTTGAAATGGTTTTATTTCAAATGCAACTTTACAGTTAAAACGACAACTTGTATACTTGTTTATTTTGTATCGTATCTATCTCAAATTGAAGTCCATGACCCAGTTAAGCTTATTAACTACAGTGGACCAGAACCTTATATTATGAATTTTGGTGATTTAAGGATGCAGAGTTAGCTCAGGATAACACCTCCATGTCCGAACAACATATTCCTTAGCTTCGGTGGATGTAGTACATGAAGTTGCATTGCTCGAACCTGAACTAAATTTATGTTGAAGGTCTGTAGGTCCTGATATCTGTTGTTTTCCTTGGTCTTTAGAGTATATCAGGATGACGTTCATATTCTCTTGCCTGGTTTCGTAGCAAATTCTGTGTCCCTCTAGCTGTATAAGTAGAAAGATTAATGAACAGCTGAGTTATGAAGTTATCCCTTGCTTTCAGGTCCAGAACCAGATACGAGCCAAGGAGGGAGAAAAGAAGCGTGGTTTCTTGACCCTGGAGGATCTGCGGCAAGTTCCTGATGATACAAATACATACAAATCCATAGGTATATATGTGTAGACACTTGCTGTGCTATGGGAATGCACATTATGGTTGACGTCACATCTTTAATTGATAAAGTGAACCTCTAATGTTTATTCTGGATTATATGTGCTTTTCTGTATCCGTGGATGACTTTCTAATTTGACATTCATCTCTTTGTTGTTATGAACTCATGCTTTCTTTGTCATATGGTGGTCAAGTCTTAATGAGTGAGCAGAAACTTGAGGATATCGAGACAGCATTGGCCGGCCTCACAGCAGGCGAATCTCTCTCTTTCTCTCTCAGCACAGACATT
Source organism: Salix arbutifolia (assembly GCA_025169955.1). Classification (NCBI taxonomy): domain Eukaryota; kingdom Viridiplantae; phylum Streptophyta; class Magnoliopsida; order Malpighiales; family Salicaceae; genus Salix; species Salix arbutifolia. The sequence continues at coordinate 81,835 of CM045907.1, forward strand.
TGTGATAAAACCATCAATTTATTTCTATACATGTTTCTTCAGATCTTCCCAATCTGTTTCAGAGTTACTGTTTGTTAAAATTATTATGCAATTCACTTTCTTATTGGCTCATCTAATATTTGATATCAGCTGTACTGCCAGCTATCCTATTTTTCCTCCTGCATTGCATTAAGTAGGCCATGAATTATACATTTTAGGATTTAATTTATAATGATGAATATCAATGAATGTCTGCTGGTGATCAGCAACTATTACGATAACGAGGTATTCCCAGTCATGCTGGAGTTTTGTGCCTGCTCAACCTTGTATTATCATCTTTTCAGAAGTGTTTTTCAATTGAATTTATGTAACTTGTTGGCAAAATGCAGAAGCTAATTCCCTTCAAGTATGCAAAAACCTTTCTTCATAGAGATAAATAAAATCAAAAGAAGATCATTAAGATAGGAAGTTGCTATGTAAAGTTGGCGACGTCTCAATCTGCAAGTTTTATTACGAGAAATTATCTAGTTTTTTCATGAGAGCGGTAGGTTACACGGTTTGAACAAGTTATCTACCAGGCCAATGAATGAGTTACTAATCTTTCTGCTGCTTTTGGTCTATATTCGAACCATTAGTTTTGTAACATTTTTGTAAGCATCCTTTCGATTAATTTATTCATACTCTAAACACAGTATCTTTATTTTTCTTCCATGATAATTTAGTGGACATTATCTATTTTCTGTGCTCTGTGCATACCTCAACGGAATACTTGGAAAAACAGATGTCAGAGGTTGAGAACAACCTGAGGGAACTTTTGCAGCAAGATCCAGGTCCTGCACGTCAGACAATGTCCATGGTAGTGTAAATCTTGCTGTTTCTGAAAATTTACACCAACTGATATCCTGTTTATCACTGAAAGGAAAGGGATGTAAGAAACACATCTGGGCAATTCCTAGCTTTTATTGTCATGGAATTTTGTGTAACAAGATTTGCTCTGCTGCATGGCTGTATTTTGGCAAAGTCTTATTGGTTTTCATTACAATACTGCTCTATCCATCATATTTTCCTTGTACCAGAGCTATGACGACTGAACTGTTGCTTTCCAAGCGCGACAAGATTTGTTGAAAAAATCTGGCATGTCTTTTTGTCACTCTTTCTACAACTTTTGAAGCCTCGGTAGAAGGCTCCAAGCATGTTTGGATGCTACTCGATATCGTCAAAGGTGTGCGGAGGCCTTCAGTATTTGACGCTCACAAGGCTTGACATTTGCAACTCTGTGAACAGCGTCTGTCCATTGATGCATTCACCTGGTAAAGACCGCGGTTCTGCTGTCAAACGTATCTTCAGTTTACTCTTGGCCATGGTTAAATTATCCAAACTGTTTCATAAATATGTTAATAGATCTTTTATTAATGCTAAGAAAATTGTTTCTACATGTTCTTTGATGGTTCAACTCCTGACAAAATTTTATATCATATTTTAAGAATTTAATCATCTTAGAAATATCCACCACCACCATGTCTCACAAAAATAGAAAGCACAAAACCATCTACTACCATCTAGTAGGTGGTTTAGTGGTATGAAATTGGGACTAAAAGGTTTGTTTTTCCTATAATATCGATTGAGTCTTGTAGTTGCTAATATGTTGGTCAGTACAAGTTTACAACATGATCGATAACTTTAGAATTCATGAGATTAATTGAAATAAGTGTAAGCTGATTTGAACAGTAATAAAAGAAAGAAAGATGAAAGGCAGATTAGGGAGTGAATTTCTTAGGGACTAAAGACCAAAGTTGTCAATACTGTTTTGGTTGGCATTTTATTTTTTCTATTGGTACGAAACATTTTGATTTCATAGCGTTTCAGCGCGTCGTTTCGGGATTGTATTATTCATATATAATTAATTAATTAATTATATATATAAGAAAAATTAAAATATTACTTTAACAAACATAATTAAAATTCAAGATAAATTAACTTTAAATTATACAATACAAACACAAAATCAAATAAACATAATCTTAAAATTAAAAACATCTTTATAATTCCAAAATATTATGAAAATAAAATGTTTTAAAATAAATAAAATTATAAAGATCAATATGTTATACACTGCATAGTTCAGATTAAATCTAAAATTAAAATAAACTTTTGCTTATTAACCTCCCCGCCCTTCCCCGTAAGAAAACCCAACGCCTTCAACTCTCTCTCGAATCATTTGCAATTTTGCATAACATCACCAGTCCACTCCCCCACCTCTCATAGAATTGAAAAGGTGATCAATAACTCCCCATCCCCTCATCCCCATCCCCTCACCTCTCTCGAATTTATAAGCACACACAAACCTCCAAAAATCATTAAATCCTCCAAGAACCAAAAACCCAAGAGCCCCATCTCTCTGAAATCATCACTGCAACAACTAGCTTACCAGAAATCTCTCTCATTTTACTATTGAAAGCTTGGAGGATGTTGCACGTTGAGGCTTGAGCCGTGAGGTGAGGATTTTTGAGGAGTGAGGAGTCTGAGCCTCTGAGGAGTGAGGACTGAGGAAGAGAAGTGTTGGGGATTTGAGATTTTAAGGCAAATCGATTTGGGGAAAGAAATGGATTCGGGGTGCCAGGGCGTTTAATTCATTCTTTCATTTTTTAATTTTTCTTTTCAAAGCCGAAACGGCACCTCCGGCGTGATTCCAGTGCGTTTTGGCCGGCATTTAGCCGGAATATCCTGTACGAATTTAAATTGAAACAAAAATAACACTATTTTGTCTTTTTTTTTTATTAACACAAAATGTTTCGGTCATTTTAGCCGAAACAAAACACGGCAACAGAGGCTGGAAGCCTGAAGTACAAACTTCCATTATATTTCCGATTTATTATTCACTGGATTAATCTACAATTAATTACCTATTAATCACTAATTCCTTTCAGAAAAGGTCGGAGAGTAATTGACTAGTATTTCAATTAATCGTATCGTCCCGGTAAATTCTGATTCTGTTGCCGATTTAGCGTTCACTGGATCGCTCCCGATTAATTGACAAGCAAATGCAACTTAATTGCCGGTTCGTTTAAATCATCTTCAATTAAAATCATAGTTGTCAATACCGTTTCGGGCGCCGTTCTGGTTTTTTGATTGGAACAGAACGTTCCGGTTTCAGAGCGTTCCGACGTGCCGTTTCGGTGTCGTACTGTTTATATATAATTAATTATATATATATATGAAAAAAATAAAATATTAATTTAACAAGCATAATTAAAATTTGAATTCTTTTTTATTTAAAATATTTTGGTGTTTTTAAATTATTTTGATGTATAGATGTCAAAAATAATTTTTTAAAAATAAAAAAAATAGATTTTGAACCCGGAACGGTATGCCCGGAACGGAACCGGGGCGTTCCGGCCGGAATTTAGCCGGAATTTCTGGAATGGAACGGAATTAAAACCGGGATGAAAACGACGCTGTTTTGTCCTGGATTTATGAACGGAACGGAACGGAATCAATAACTATGATTAAAATCTCAAACCAACCATCTCATCTCGGATTTGCCGATGATTTGGAATCTGATAGCAAACCAACCACGCCTATTTGCCGAACATTTTCTTCTTCAGCCGAGTTATTTCCAATCTTTTCCATTACTGTCGATTTATTGAGGCTGTGAACAACTTCTTTCCATTTAGTTCCTGATATGATGAGTCTATCTCTTGAGATGTGAGGGAAGGGTTTTGGGTATCATCATAAAATTATAATTATATAATATAGGAGTTATCTAGTATTATGATTACTAGAAGATCTAATATTCTACGAGAGTCTGGATAAGAAAAGTAATTGTGCCAGAGGATCTTATATTCTAAAAAAGATTTGTTTTATAGAAAACCATCAAATTCAATCACATTAACATTCTACAACAATTATAAAAAATCTAATTTATATTTGAAGTTTTTGATGAAATTTCAAACATCATCATTCATGTGGTTGAGAAATTAGTAGCAACAAGCTAGATAAGATAACCATATAGTTTTGTTTTATTTTATTTTTGGGGTTGAAGGGATAATTATAAGAATTTTTGCATATGTTTTATTTAATTAAGAAATATTGGTGTGTGTGTGTGTGTGTGTGTGTGTGTGGCTTTCATTACACTATAAGCTAAAGGAGATTGACATTTAATTGTAGCAAAATTAATATAGTAGTAGACACATATTATTATGGATTTTAATAGTTAAATTATTATTTTACCCTTCAGTGCATAGGAATTTTAACCTTGGAATCAGGGGTATTTCCAATTTTTTATATTTATATGCACAATAAAATAACCATAATAGCCTCAAATAAGACAAAAACTAAGAGTTGACTCCGGGGTGTCACTGTAATTTCATATTTTCAATGCACAATACAATAACTCTTTCACCCTCAAATAAGATAAAATGCAAGAGTTTATTGCGAGGGTATTTTGGGCATTTCATATTTTCAAAAATATATAATACAGATATGTCTCATAAAAAAAAAATTCAAGAAGTGTATGTAGAAGTGTATAGGTAATTGAATATTTTTTAAATTCGATCTATTTAAGTGCTCTAACATACACGCATACCATTTTTTCATGTTTCAGAATTATTAACTGACAAGTAGAGCAACCAGAGGCATTTATTACTTGCTATGCCAAAAAAAAAAAAAGCCTGCACCATGAATTTGTGTGCACGTGTGTGGAATGTGAAAGCTATCATTTGAGAGATGGTCCGACCAAAAAATGATAATATGAAATATTGAATGTTATTTTTTTGTCGTTGTGTAAATAGTTTTTCAAAAGTGTTTGGTGGTATTATATTTGATAAAGTTGTGAGAACAAGATGACAAAGTAATCTCTATTTTTATTTTTGTATATATATTTATGAAATAATCTCTATTTTTATCCATTAAGTATATAGTTAAATCAACTCTGGCTTTCACTGTAGCACCAGAATATATTACTGTTTATTGTAATAGTAAAATTACTATTTTACCCTCATTTCGCCTTAGCTTTAGCCTTGTTATAGGGGGTGTCTAGGTAATTTATCATTTTTTAAAATAAATTTCTGCTGAATACTAAAGGCACATTTGGCAGGCACGCCGATGATTTTCAGTCTCACAGCCTTTCGGGTGGCGCGTGCGGCCAACATAGGCGGTAAAAAATATTCATCCAATGTCTCGTTGGATACGCCTCCATGTCTTGCACCTCATGGTAGGATGTGTTGCATCACACGATTGTCGGAAACCCGGTTATCAGTCGAGAGTTTTGCCCTCCTTTTCTCTCTCCTGAATGCAAAAGTGCTCTGCAGTCCCCTATTTTGTTTGTTTTTCATTTAAGTCCCTTATCTTTTGATTTTGTTGTATGGTCCTGATTTCTGTTATATAAATTTTGATTTTTTTTTTAATTTTGTCATTCGATGAATCTTTATTATATATTAACGATTCAATTCGGTCCTTATTTTTTAAATTTCCAGATTGGGTAGAAATCCCATAATATTTTTGGTACAATATTTTTATTTTTTTCAATTTTATCCTTCCATGAAAATTGATTATAGATGTTTTTATTTCATCCCTTATACTTCTAATCTTTTATTTTAATTCCACTATTTGTTTTTTATATTTCTGAAACTGTCCCAATTTTTGTCCATGTATACATATATATGCTTTTAGTTTTTTTTTAAAATTTCTCTTTTGTTGCGGTGATATTTTTTAAATAATTTAAATCTTAAATTTTAGTTTGAGATTGTGATCATTTAAAAATTGATATTTCATATTTTATTCCTTTTGTTCTTTCTTTTAGTTCTTTATTATATTTATTTGTTCTTCAAGTCAAATGATTTTTTTCCAGCTAATTATATATATTTTGTTTTCTCATTTATTTATTTTTTGCTTACTCTTCTGTCAAAGTCTTTAGTTTTTTTTATTCTTTGATTTATTTTTCTTTTTTTCATTATTTACGCAATAATAATAATAATAATAATAATAATAATAGTTTTGGTTGTTTTTGTTAAATTTTTTGTTTTAACAGTAATAGTAATGATAATTTTATTTATTATAATCATGATAATAATAGTGACATTATTAATCATAACAATAATATAAATTATTATTTATTATAATGGTTATAGTGCTTATGATGTTAATAATTATGGTTTTGATGATGATAATAACAATAACTCATAAAATAATATAGAAAATATCAATAATGACAAAGAAATTATAATAATAATACTATTTATAATTTTGATTATATTAATAAAAATAAAGGTGTTGATTATCGTGGTGATTATTGTTATAATAATGAAAATGATTATAACATAATGATGGTGAGAGCTATAATACTGCCAATAATAATCAGAATATTGATTATTTACAACAATAGTTATAATATCTATTCTAATAATTGGGACAATTTAATAACAATTTAACAATTATGATAATAACAATGAAAATAATAATCCAAATAATTCATTGTTCGATGTTGTTTTTGTTAAAAAATGATTTTATAACCTTTTTATGTAAGATATTTCAGATTTATTATCACGTAAAAAAAAATTATACGAAGGCACATGTGACCAGCCGAAGTTAACCATGGGTAAGGGACAAGTAGCCAAGGAGGGAAGAGTAGATGAATAGGGCCAAATGGATGAAGAGAGCTCAGTTGTCTTCCTTTACAAGCCAACCTGCACGAGAAACGAGAGAGAGTCAGCATGTAAGGACGAGATGGAGGCAAGGACGACTTACGTGGACGGCCAAGATGAAAGGTGTCTGACAACCACAAAGGAGCGACAGCTGGCGATGAAGATAAGCACCAAAGGAAATGGCGTCGTCTGCTAATTAAAGAAGAGACAGCTGGCAGTGCAATCCTAAACATACCTATACATCCAGAATACAGATACCTAAAGACAACGTATACAACACAAAAGCTTGTCCCAACACAGGGTATAAAAAGGGAGGAAGGGTCAGATACAAGATACCTCGAGTGAAATTGCTTTGAAGCAAATCAATTGTCCTAGGAGGTTCGAGCTACCTCGAATCTGCCCAGAATATTAGCCGATAATTGTTGGTCTAAATTACTTTGGTTTCCCTTCAGCTATGTTTGCTAAACCCTAAAAACACAAAAACATTGTTATTTTATTTTCTAAAAAAAAAGGTTCAATAAAAAGCTCCCAAGAGAGAGAGTTCTCTCACAAAAAGGTTTGAATTAAATCAAGAGTGTTACAACACACGTTGATAAAATGGGTAGAGAAATTGGGCCAAATTATCTACAATTAAATAATATACGAGTCACTTACCCTGCATTTCACCGCAGCTAGAACCAAATTTTTTAATAATGGCCAAAATTATTAATGGTCCTGTATTTTTTTGATAATGCTATACATCTGAGCGAAATAATTAACCTACAAAACTTTTGATTATGTCTTTTTTTATATATTAATTTTATTATGGATAATGTGTTTAAAATAATAATAACAAATACTTTTAAGGTATTTGTTTCTTAAAAATATGCAAAACTAATTATATATTTTTATATTTATTTAATATTAATGCTTGAAAAATATATATACAAATGAACTATTTTTTTTAAAAAAAAAAACAACTCAAATTAATTTAATCTTAGTGTTCTAAATACTTTTAATATAATAATATGAAAAATAAATCTAAAAAAAAATTATTTCTTTTATAAGAATAATGATTGTGGCAATGATAACATTACCAATAATAATTAGAATATGAATTATTTACAAATAATTTTAAAATATCAATAATGACAAAAAAATTATAATGATGACAATAATACTAATTACAATTAAAATATGATTAATAAAAACAATGATGTTGTCTGTAGCATTTCTGATGATTGAAAAGGCGATGAATAAAAGGAGCAGAGATACAAGTGAAGGTCGTGCGCATTGAGCAAAGCCACAGATTATAAGCTATAAGAACGGTTAATGAACTATCTCATTTAAAAGCTTAAAATGTTAGATGAAACTTTAGAATATGATTTATATTATTTTTTAACGCATTACCTTAATTGAAAGTACTTTGAACTTGAAACTTGCACATGCTCACATTACCTTATGTTTGATTTTTATCAAATAAAATAAGAGTAGTGAGATTCGAACTCGTGACCGCTAAGTCAACAAGGCTATGATACCATATTAAAAAATTATCTCACCTAAAAGCTTAAGCTACTAGATAAAGTCTTAGAATATAATTTATTTCAGACCATATAACTTGGACATGTATAATTCCAGTCAAGATCACTCGTGTTTCGCGTGGAATAACAAATTCTACGAGTTTTCATTCCAAACTGTTGATTATTATAAATAAATGTATGGACATGACTGAGCATGGGTCACGAGCAGTATACACTATGAATGTCATTTTTTAAGTTTTTTCTTGTGAGTTTGTTGATCTATTAAGATATTACTTCAAATAACAAGAAAGATCTCAAAACAGTTATTTTCTAATAAAAAGTGGTATATTACATCTACTTGTAACACATAAAAACAACAATTATATTTATCTTAAGGATTATTATATAAACATTTAATGGATTTTTTATTTTTCTAATATGAGATGGAGAGCATGGTTATCAAAATCGTGATTTTGCCACGAATCAGAAGTTGTTTTTGAACTCGGATCGTAAAATCACAACTAAAATCATGTAGGTAGAAAACTCATAAAATCATAAGTATAAAATTTTATTAGTTAAGGTTTATACATGATTTAAAAGAAATTAAAAATACATAATAATTATATCATTATATTAGCATTTTGATTTTTTAATTTTAAAAAGAGAGGGGGGGAGGCGCCTAGGGAGAGAGAAAGGGAGGGGGGGCTAGCCTTTGGGGGTGGGTTTTAGTGGAAAGGATTTGGGGTAAAATTGGGGGATCGTAAAATCGGATCGATCCAGTTTGATTTTACGATTCCGTACGATTTTATTGTTTTTTGACCGAGTTTGACTCAAATCAATTTTTCTATCCAAGTTAACAAGATTTGATGAATTGATTCGCGATTTTGACAAGGTTTTATGTCAAATTATTTATAGATCCCATGGTCACATAGGGTGCAAATTCCAGCATATTCTCTACTTCTAATATCGAATATCAATGGAGAGAGGCATATACTTAACATCTCCATGGGGAACTCTTCAATAGAAATGAAGAGGCATCTAATTAATTAAATTAATTAATATCAATGGAGAGAGGCATATACTTAACATCTCCATGGAGAACTCTTCAATAGAAATGAAGAGGCATAATTAATTAATTAATTAATTAATAATAGTAAGTTCGGTATGTAACTCACTATAATTTTTTTGTTAGCCCAAACTCCATGGATTTTTCTTTCCCCGTATTGTCTAGTAAAGTCAGTGGTAATTACCATCCCAAACCCACCTATCCCTACCAACCAAGTTACAAACCATGCATAAATAGTCCTAACAGCTTGGTACAATAAACTCATCACCTACTATCACAACGCCCTAGTTAGCACAAGGAAGATTCCTGCATTATCAATGGAGCCTCTCTTCCTCACACTCCTCCTCGCCCTCTTTGTTTCCTCCGTCACAGTTTGCCTCTTTCTCGTCTTTTACAATCATCGATCCCAGAACAGCTACCCCAACCTCCCCCCAGGCACGCTCGGCCTTCCCTATGTCGGAGAAAGCTTTGAGTTCCTTGCCAATGGATGGAAAGGCCATCCTGAAAAGTTCATCTTTGATCGCATAGCTAAATACTCATCTCAAGTTTTCAAAACAAATCTTCTTGGTGAACCAGCAGCAGTTCTGTGTGGTGCTGCTGGTAACAAGTTTTTGTTTTCCAATGAGAACAAGCTCGTTGAGAAATGGTGGCCTGACTCGGTTAACAAGATCTTCCCCTCTTCACTCCAAACATCATCGAAAGAGGAAGCCAAGAAAATGAGAAAACTTCTCCCTCTGTTCATGAAACCCGTGGCCTTGCAAAGATACATAGGTATCATGGATACCATTGCACAGAGACACTTCGCCTCAGGATGGGAAAATAAAGAGCAAGTGCTGGTGTTTCCTTTGGCAAAGAATTACACCTTTTGTTTGGCTTGTAGATTGTTTCTGAGTCTTGAAGATCCAAGCCACATAGCTAGATTTTCTGACCCTTTTCAGCTTTTAGCCTCAGGTATCATTTCCATCCCCATTGATTTGCCCGGAACTCCATTCCACCGAGCCATCAAAGCCTCAAACTTCATCAGAACTGAGCTTCTCGCCATTATTAGACAGAGAAACAAGGATCTTGCAGAGGGAAAAGCGTCCCCCACACAGGATATATTGTCACACATGTTGCTGACATGTGATGAAAATGGAAAATGCATGAATGAGCTTGATATTGCTGACAAGATCCTTGGATTGTTGGTCGGTGGACATGATACAGCCAGTGCTGCTTGTACCTTCATTGTCAAGTATCTTGCTGAGCTTCCACATATTTACGAGGAAGTTTACAAGGGTAAGTATCTCTTTCTTTCTTTCTATTCTTTCTTAATTAGTGCTTGTCGAAGTCATGCCTTCATTAGATGAGGCGACAGGATATAATTGAGACTGTGCCTTCAGTAATTAATGGACAATATTACAAATTTCTTCACTGTAGTCTTCATTGTTATCATGAGTGCTATATGTATATATGTATTAAGGTGGGTTATATATGTAAGACTTGAATACTTTTTGATTTTGTTTTTACTCATGATAGAGCAAATGGAGATAGCTAAATCCAAAACTCCTGGTGAATTACTGAATTGGGGTGACATTCAGAAAATGAAATATTCATGGAATGTAGCTTGTGAAGTGATGAGGATTTCACCACCTGTTCAAGGTGGCTTTAGGGAAGCTCTCAATGATTTCATTTTCAATGGCTTTACTATTCCAAAGGGTTGGAAGGTATTTCTTCACTATCGATCTTTGACTAGTTTATAATATTTCAGGTTATGATGGACCTAACATAAAATTCTCTTCACATTCATATGCAGTTGTATTGGAGTGCCATCTCAACCCATAGAAATCCAGTATACTTTCCTGAACCCGAGAAATTTGACCCTGCAAGGTTTGAAGGAAACGGGCCAGCTCCATACACGTTTGTCCCATTTGGTGGAGGACCTAGGATGTGTCCTGGAAAGGAGTATGCTCGCCTGGAAATACTTGTTTTCATGCATAATCTGGTCAAAAGGTTTAAATTTGATAAGTTGATTCAAGATGAAAAGATTGTAGTGAATCCACTGCCAATCCCTGAAAAGGGCCTTCCAGTTCGTCTTCATCCTCACAAGGCTTAATTAAGCCATATATGATCAGAAAATGAATACATGATCAGATGCGACGGGCAGGCTTAAGCCGTCTGTATTTCTTCTACTTGTCTAGCCACTACTGCCTAAGGAATTAATGTATACGCCGTCCTCTTAGAAATTTGAAGCCGTAAAATATAACTTTGCATGTTTCCATCCAGTCGTGTGATGATCCTTGTTTTGATCTTTGCTTATATGGAAACTCTGGATCTGCTCAGTAATAAAAAAAACACACAGCTCTAGTACTCTATTTCATTTCCAGTTTCTATTTTTTTATAATATATTTTTTTCAAAAACAAAGTTTAAATAATATTTATTTTTCATTCGTTGAAAATATTTAAAAAAAAAAATAGAATTCATGTTCATATTACACTTAATTTCCGAAATATTCTCCACAATTTACCTCAACAAACTTTTATTTTACTTGAGAGCTTTCTAAAAACATTTCCAAACAATCCAATAAACCACCATCACCAAGGTTTGCTGCCCAAGCGTTTACTAGGTCATCATCAAGCGCATCAGACTCAACAGGGGCCGGCTTCGATGCATACATTAGGTCAGAAATTCCAGTGGCAACAGCTGGATCACTTAAACCAGCTGATGCACCAATGTTGTGCTTGGTGCGGTAAATGTCAATAAGCTTAGCACTGTCATTAAATTTTAATCAAAACCAGAAATATCAGAAATGCATAGGAATTAGGACGAGAGCAAACCCACATCATGCATGAATGAATCACATCAAAACGGCAAAGCAAACCCATGCAGGCTTTGACAACATAAAATTAGAGATGTTCAGTAACGCCATTCAGCACTTCAACCGTTCAATCTAAAAGCCTGATTATGATTGCAAATGGAGATAAGTTAGAAAGCAAGTTTTTTTAATGTTAATAAAATCAAGGGACGTGCTCAATCTCGTGCAAAGACATAAACAATACATCAATACAACCTGCTATCCCGCAACACATCCTTCTTTATTTTTGTGTCAGCAATTTTAATTAATAGGCACAAACTATTAACAAGGATCCAAACTGAGCAAAGAAAAAATAGCAGAAAAATCATAGAGCCCTTATTAGAAATAACAAAAGCTCAATCATGCAATTAGACTTCCATGGCATGGCATAACATGCCTCTACAAGCAGCAGCACCGATCCAAATAATAGAGTGGAGTCAGATGATGTTATAGGAAATGTACAGTACAAATTAGTAACATGGAGAAAATATTAAACTTATGTGGAATATATCCATCCATTACATGTTGAAGCTCATTATGTTTTCTTTTGTCTATTCTTTCCTTCATTATTTTTAGCAAGGATAGATCATCCCATTAGCTTGATAGTTTTGTGAGGTACCAATGTTAAGGAACACCATTTAAACCGGTGACAACTCTTATCAGTTTTCAACAACAATTTCATTTGGCATGTGAATGGTTGATTTGAATTTATTTGTGTGTTTTTGCAAGCACTCTTGAAGCTAGTGATCTGTCCTTAATTTATGTATTTACCAATAATTCAAAAGGTATTTATCACTCATCAACCTTCTTACCATCACAAAGTTCCCATGGTAGAAGAGTTTAGCCTACACAAACTTATCAAAAGGGAAAAACTAATAATCATCGAAGGCATATCAAAGCATGAGCTCCAAATAAATATGGCGTGCATTCAAGATAGTATAGCACAGTTCAATATATAGCACACCTTGAAACGAGCATGCAAAGTCAGCAAAACATCATTCAACAATGTTGCTGGCCATGATGGATCAGAGAGCTCGGATGCGATAATGGATTCCAGTTCCTCAAAAGATTCATGTTGAAGTTGCATCCATATCAAAGCCTTGATTACAATTGCTCGAACATAGACACATTCACAGGCTACGGTTGTCCGTACCACCTCCATTAATGAAGCTAATAAACCTGCAATTGTATCCTTGCTCCCTGTTGCACTGGATACAGCAGAGACCTTCCGGGCACCTATAAAACAAAACAAGGAGAGGATGGAACGAGAAAGACGATGTCAGATAATGATTCATCATATAGACGACATTTGTCCCCAGGAAGACATTTAAACAGAATGAGCAATCCTGCACTTCAGCTTCATTCAGAAGTTCATCTTGAGACTCAAGCCTGAGCTTTTGAGGTTGCCATTTGCAAAGTTGAAAAGTTATATCATTGCACAAAACATTGGCCTCTACATTTCAAATTCACAGCCACTGAGTATTGAATGATAGAAGAGAAGGAAAAGATTGGGAGCTCAATCTACTTTGAGATGATGAGTCTGTCTCTTGAGATGTGAGGGAAAGGTTTTGGGTGTAATCATAAAATTATAATTATATAATATAAGAATCATCTAGTATTATGGTTATTAAAAAACCTAATAATATAAGAGAATCTGGATAATAAAAGTAATTGTGCAAGAGGATCTTATATTTTAAAAAAGATTTGTTTTATATTAAATCATCAAATTCAATCCCATTAACATTCTATAACAATTATAAAAAATCTAATTTATATATGAAGTTTTTGATGAAATTTCAAACATCATCATTCATGTGGTTGAGAAATTAGTAGCACCAAGCTAGATAAGATAACCATATAGTTTTGTTTTATTTTATAGCACCAAGCTAGATAAGATAACCATATAGTTTTGTTTTATTTTATTTTATTTTATTTTATTTTTGGGGTTGAAGGGATAATTATAAGAATTTTTGCATATGTTTTAATTCCATTAAGAAATATTGGTGTGTGTGTGTGTCTCATTATACTATAAGCTAAAGGAGATTGGCATTTAATTGTAACAAAATTGTTGTAGCAGTAGACACATATTATTGTGGATTTTAATAATTAAATTATTATTTTATCCCTCAGTGCATAGAAACTTTACCCTTGAAATCAGGGGTATTTCTAATTTTTTATATTTATATGCACAATAAAATAACCATAATAGTTTTAAATAAGACAAAAACCAAGAGTTGACTCCAGGGTGTCACTGTAATTTCATATTTTCAGTGCATAGTACAATAACTCTTTTACCCTCAAATAAGACAAAATACAAGAGTTTATTACGAGGGTGTTTCGGGCATTTCATATTTTGAAAATATATAAATATTGATATACCTTATAAAAAACAAAATTCAAGAAAACAAAATTCAAGAAGTGTCTATAAAAGTGTATATGTAATTGAATATTTTTTAAATTCGATCTATTTAAGTGCTCTTACATACATACAAACCACTTTTTCATGTTTCAGAATTATTAATTGATAAGTAACACAACTAGAGGCATTTATTACTTGCTGTGCCAAAAAAAAAAGGCCTGCACCATGAATTTGTGTGCGCGTGTGTGGAATGTGAAAGCTATCATTTGAGAGATGGTCCGACCAAAAAATGATAATATAAAATATTGAATGTTATTTTTTTTTGCTGCTGTGTAAATAGTTTTTCAAAAGTGTTTGGTGGTATTATATTGGATAAAGGTGTGAGAACAAGATAAAAAAGTTGTTAAATTAAAACAAGATGCTTAAACCGTTTTTATTTTAATTCTTTTTTATATATTTATGAAATAATCTCTATTTTTATCCATTAAGTATACAGTTAAATCACTTTGGCTTTCACTATAGCACCAGAAACATGTTATTCTTTATTGTAATAGTAAAATTACTATTTTACCTCTCATTTCACCTTAGCTTTAGCCTTACAATCAGGGATATTTTTAATTTTTTATATTTATGTGCACAGTAAAATAACTATCATGTCACCCATGCATCATGAGTAGTAGATGAAGCAGCAATGAGAGGCATCACTGATTCAGAAACAAATGCAAGAATGGCATAAAGTCTCAACTTGTCTTGCTTAAGCCAATGTTAGAAGGCTAGATTAGGAGCGATTGCAGAGGCTGAGCCATCTGAAGAGATGTTTGGAGGAAACGTTGATGACGGACATATAGTAGTTCCGTCAATATAACCCTGGAGATCATAGCCGATAAGCAAGGATATAAGTTGGGCACGTCATAATGAAAAATTTGTGGTGGTCAATTTCAGAGGTAGCTGAGAGCTAGCATTGAATGCTACAAGAGTATTCTCATTGTTGATAAAAAGTGATTCATGTGATGTAACTATTTTGAAAGAAATTCTCGTTAGAGGAATTGGCTCTGATACCATATAGAGAGTTACAAAAATCACAAAGTTTCATTAACTATTAATCCTATATATATAGGATTGTGCAGTATACATAGGATTGTATATCGTAGGATAAGATATCGCTAATCTATGGGTAGAGATAAAGTTGTTACAACTGATAGAGAACTATATAATTGCGACTACAGCTTATAAAGATCAATACAAATGCAGCTACTTGATTTTCTTTACAAACACATCACTCGAGTTTTGGATCACTATTACAATTATTTATAAAAACAACATCTAAAAAATTATAATGACTTGAATTAAAAAGGAAAAAGATTAATATTATTAATTAAAAAACATTTTTTCTTATCCATTTGTATTATCAAAACATGTTTTCTTTGTATTAAAAATAGTTTTTTTAATTAAAATCTCTTAAAAGTAACATATGGTGAACGATCGGGTCACTTTCAAAATCCTTTTTCTAAATTAATTGCCAAAGAATCAAAACGGTTAGGTTATCTCCCTCAATATGCTTATAATAATAATGATAATTCTTTCTAGGGTTTTCGGCAACTTTGTATTTCGGTTCGCGTCCATCAGCCAGCCCTGTCTTCTTCTGGATGCCAAAACAAGACGAGTTCTTTGATGTTTTCATTCTTCCAGATTCTCACACTGCATGTGAGTCTGGCCCAGTTTGTTTTTATATCAGAAAAGGGAAAATCTTCATGCGTTAATCTCCTAAGAATCCTCGTTTCGAATTGATTTTAATTTTCTATAATCCTTGTTTTGGTCAAATCCTCTCAAGTCATCTTGCATAGCTTTTCTTATTTTAAATTTGGATTCATAAAAATGGTTTTGGTCATTGCATGTTTTTGTTCGCAATCTTGCTGTAATTTAATTTTTGATTTCTCTAAAATTATCACTTTCAAATAAATAAATAATGAAAATAAGAAAGAGAGTCAAATTAGCAAGATCAAATTCAGAAGGTTTCCAAATATGTGGAAGAACAAAGCAAGAATTTTGGAGAAAAATAGGAGACTAATTGTATCCTATTGTACTACGAAGAAATAATGCAGATTTAAAGTTAAATTAAATAATTAATGGATAAATCTGTATAAAAATTATGTACAATGATTTAATGGGTCAATATGATTTAATAGTGGCACAATCAAAGGTTTAACTATGTTTAAAAATTAATTTTGATCAAATTAAAAGATTTAATTAGGTGAAGAGCTTAATTATACTTTTAACATGTCGAATTAATCTTATTAGAGACTTAATTAATGAAACAATAAGGTTGAAAACCTAATTTGGGCTTAATTATGAAGATTGAGATTTTGGAAGACCAAGTTCAACCTTTTCAAACTCAGTTGGGTGAAATCATAGACAAATTGCAATAAAATCAAAGTTTATGAGTCAATTAAGAGACAAGTTGAGAAAAATTAGAACCAAGAACCTTAATTCCAAAGGCACGGGGATTCAAGGACTTAATTCAACTGAAAACATGGGTAAAATTGAAAGAATTATAAGTTTGAAGGTCAATTAGAGACAAAATTTAAAATATCCAAAATGAAGGATCTAGTTGAAAAACACAATGAAATCAAGGAATGTTCTTGAAACTTGGCAACGGTGAAATTATATTGATTCTTAAAATCAAAATTCAATTGAGGACTTAGTTGAACAATTTGAAAGATTGAGGAATGAAATTAAAACAAAGAGTTTAAAACCTAAATTAACCCTAAATACCAAAAGGACACTGTTTTAATAAATAAAAAAACATGTTTTCGTGTTGTTTTAACCGAAACGATGAGTTTTATATAAAAATGATGCGACAAACAGTAAAAAAATAAATCGTGTCAGGCAACATATCATGTGGTATTATTCATCTTTTTCTTTAAAAGACCTGTGAACAACTTCTTTCCATTTAGTTCTTGAGATGATGGGTCTACCTCTTGAGATGTGGGTGAAGGGTTTTGGGTGTAATCATAAAATTATAATTATATAATATAGGAGTTGCCTAGTATTATGGTTATTAGAAAACCTAATAATCTACGAGAGTCTGGATAAGAAAAGTAATTGTGCAAGAGGATCTTATAATCTAAAAAAGATTTGTTTTATAGAAAACCATCAAATTGAATCCCATTAACATTCTACAACAGTTATAAAAAATCTAATTTATACAAGAAGTTTTTGATGAAATTTCAAATATCATCATTCATGTGGTTGAGAAATGTAGTTTTGTTTTGTTTTATTTTTGGGGTTGAGGGGATAATTATAAGAATTTCTGCATATGTTTTAATTAAATTAAGAAATATTGGTGTGTGTGTGTGTGTGGGGGGGGGGGGGGTGTGTGTGTGTGGGGCTCTCAGTCTAAACTAAAAACAAGTCATAGCTTACCCATCGAAGAATCCAATTCAAAATCAACCTCCCTAAAACTACGTACTAACTTATTTTTTACAATATTGACCGATACCCTTGATAGATAACTACCGCCTTGTTCTTTGTTTTCATTTCCTACCTAACCTCCAATCCTCCAATATATATATATATATATATATAAGTGCTCATGGTGCATTTAGTGCCTATTAGTGAATTTGGTGCCAAATATTCATGGCCGGCCAGTTTAGAACATCACATCTGACCCATGATTTAGCTTGTGATTAGAATTGTTTGTTAAAGTATTTTTTATTTAAAATTATAGTAAAATAATGTAACTTTTTATTTATTTTTTTAAAAATATTTATAATATTACCACATTAAAATAATATAATAGCATAAAAAAATAAAAACAATTGTTTTTAAAATACTTTTGGAACACTTCATTCACCCTATTACGTGCAAGCAAAGACTTGAAATCCAACGATGCCATAGCGGATCCTCTACTACACTCGTGATGCTATTTTTTATACATATTTGCATGGAATCGACATCTTTACAGGGCAGATTAATGGTATCTCACCAATTACCATCTGAAATGGTGACGAACTCCACACCCTGAATTTCAACATTAGTCTGTAGAGATTTGACAGGTCGCACTAAATTATCAGCTGGAAACAAACTGGATCATAACTGGCTTCCAAAGCTGTATATTGAAATCGTAATCAACATGTACACTTCCCTGAGTAACGAGTCGTTAGGGCTAATAACTTGTCAGCCCTAATTGAGTCTATTTCCAATAATTACAAGTTTTTCTTAGTTCTATTAGGAACGTTAGACACGCAAGCTAGCACGGATCCCACATTAATAAAATACAATATCCAACCTAAATATCTCTTTTGCTTGCTTGAAACCGATCATTTGAGAAATTATCTGTATTAATTACAATTGAAAAACCTCTTAAAAAATCATGAAGAGGTTGATCTTGGTATGTAGATTTTCGTTTTCTTGAGAACCATAGAGAAGTACCTTCCACTGCCCTCATGGCCATAACAAGCAAAAGAGAGCACCGCTAGCCATTCATTAAATTGCTTTCGACCACGATCCATAAAGATTTCCGAGCTATGAGAATGGTGAGACAAATCTTCCTGTCTGTAGCATTAATCCCTGATGATTGAAAAGGTGATGAATAAAAGGAGCAGAGATACAGGTGAAGGTCGTGCGCATCGAGCAGAGCCACGGATTATAAGCTATCTTAACGTTCTCCTTTTGTTTTCCTGGGAGATTTCAGATAGAACCCAAAACGAACTGTAGTCATCTAAATTTAGCACATAAACTAGTTTTTATATGAACACCCATTTTATCATGATTTTATTTTAGTTTCGTAATAAAATAAATTGAGATCAAAATGCTTGGTTAGCTAAAAAACACAAAAATAAAAACAAAAACTGTTTAGTTAAACTTGACCATATATATAAGGTGGAGATGTATAATTCGAGTCAAGATCACTCGTGTTTCGCGTGGAATAGCAAATTCTACGAGTTTTCACTCCGAGCAGTTGATAATTATAAATAAATGTATGAACGTGACTGAGCATGGATCACGAGCAGGATATACACTTTCCTTGGAAGAAGATTAGAAGATGATCCCCCGATGATCGCCCTCCTCCCTCTCCATTCCACCACTTAATTTCCTCTTCTTTTTTTCTGTTTTGAGATTGACTAAAAAGACCCACTTTTTTATAATGGGAAAACACTATTTTGTAAAGAGAAAAAGGAGTCTTGTCTTCCTATGAGTGCTTGCTGTATTGCTTGCTTACTCTAAAAGTCCAAATTAAGTCACGTCCAGATTAAATGTCTGCTTCTCATTGAATTCCAAAAGTGTTTTTGAAAAAATAGTTAGATTTTTATTTTATTTTATATTTTTAATTCATTTTAGTATGATAATATCAAAAATATTTAAAAAAAAATAAAAAATTATTATTTTAATATATTTCTGAATAAAAAAACATTTTGAAAAAATAATATTAACTGCACCCTCAAACATGCTTTAAACAGGTTAGGTTTGGTAAGGGTGAATTAAGGAATATATATATATGGATAAGGTTTCTCCGTCACGTACATAGCGACCCATACTTTATCGAACATCATTTCTAAATTGAATCCTTTTATTTTTTAGAATTCCTTTGCATAAAGTGCTGGGTTCCCATTTCATTTATATATATTATATAAAATTTGGATGGAATTCATAGTCAACAACTCAAATCAAAATTAGGCAACGTTTTGGACGATATAATCGAGACCATTGCTATTTACATGGTTGAATGTCATTTCTTAAGGTTTTCTCTTGTGAGTTTGTTGCTATATACACTTACTTTTTGTATACAGAAGATAAATTGTGTATAGAATCAAATCTTTCGAAATAATTTTTACCATAGTACAGATCTGTATATAATAAAGACGCGGTCTCTTTCACTTCTTAGTGATTAATATAAAATTATTTATAGATCCCGTGGTCACATCGGGTGCCAATTCCAGCATCTTCTCTACTTCTATTATCGAATATCAATGGAGAGAGGCATCCACTTTAACATCTCCATGGAGACCTCTTCAATAGAAATGAAGAGGCATCTAATTAATTAATTAATTAATAATAGTAAGTTTGGAATTGTAACTTAATTTTCTTTTTGGGTTAGTCCAAACTCCATGAATTTTTCTTTCCCCGTATTGTCTACTAAAGTCAGTGGTAATTACCATCCCAAACCCACCTCTCCCTACCAACCACGTTACAAACCATGCATAAATAGCCCTAACAGCTCGGTACAATAAACTCATCACCTACACAACGGCCTAGTTAGCACAAAGAAGATTCCTGCATTATCAATTAATGGAGCCTCTCTTCCTCACACTCCTCCTCGCCCTCTTTGTTTCCTCTGTCACTGTTTCCCTCTTTCTCGTCTTTTACAATCATCGATCCCAGAACAGCTACCCCAACCTCCCCCCAGGCAAGCTCGGCCTTCCCTTTGTTGGAGAAAGCTTTGAGTTCTTTTCCAATGGATGGAAAGGCCATCCTGAAAAGTTCATCTTTGATCGCATAGCTAAATACTCATCTCAAGTTTTCAAAACAAATCTTCTTGGTGAACCAGCAGCAGTTCTGTGTGGTGCTGCTGGTAACAAGTTTTTGTTTTCCAATGAGAACAAGCTCGTTGTAGCATGGTGGCCTGACTCGGTTAACAAGATCTTCCCCTCTTCACTCCAAACATCATCGAAAGAGGAAGCCAAGAAAATGAGAAAACTTCTCCCTCTGTTCATGAAACCCGAGGCCTTGCAAAGATACATAGGTATCATGGATACCATTGCACAGAGACACTTCGCCTCAGGATGGGAAAATAAAGAGCAAGTGCTGGTGTTTCCTTTGGCAAAGAATTACACCTTTTGTTTGGCTTGTAGATTGTTTCTGAGTCTTGACGATCCAAGCCACGTAGCTAGATTTTCTGACCCTTTTCAGCTTTTAGCCTCCGGTATCATTTCCATCCCCATTGATTTGCCCGGAACTCCATTCAACCGAGCTATCAAAGCCTCAAACTTCATCAGAACGGAGCTTCTCGCCATTATTAGACAGAGAAGCAAGGACCTTGCAGAGGGAAAAGCGTCCCCCACACAGGATATATTGTCACACATGTTGCTGACATGTGATGAAAATGGAAAATGCATGAATGAGCTTGATATTGCTGACAAGATCCTTGGATTGTTGGTCGGTGGACATGATACAGCCAGTGGTGCCTGTACCTTCATTGTCAAGTATCTTGCTGAGCTTCCACATATTTACGAGGAAGTTTACAAGGGTAAGTATCTCTTTCTTTCTTTCTATTCTTTCTTAATTAGTGCTTGTCGAAGTCATGCCTTCATTAGATGAGGCGACAGGATATAATTGAGACTGTGCCTTCAGTAATTAATGGACAATATTACATATTTCTTCACTGTAGTCTTCATTGTTATCATGAGTGCTATATGTGTGTATATATTAAGGCGGGTTATATATATAAGACTTGATTACTTTTTGATTTTTGTTTTTACTTATGATAGAGCAAATGGAGATAGCTAAATCCAAAACTCCTGGTGAATTACTGAATTGGGGTGACATTCAGAAAATGAAATATTCATGGAATGTAGCTTGTGAAGTGATGAGGATTTCACCACCTCTTCAAGGTGGCTTTAGGGAAGCTCTCAATGATTTCATTTTCAATGGCTTCACTATTCCAAAGGGTTGGAAGGTATTTCTGCACTATCGATCTTTGACTGCTTTATAATATTTCAGGTTCTCATGGACCTAACATAAAATTCTCTTCACATTCATATGCAGTTATATTGGAGTGCCAACTCAACCCATAAAAATCCAGTATACTTTCCTGAACCCGAGAAATTTGACCCTGCAAGGTTTGAAGGAAAAGGGCCAGCTCCATACACGTTTGTCCCATTTGGTGGAGGACCTAGGATGTGTCCTGGAAAGGAGTATGCTCGCCTGGAAATACTTGTTTTCATGCATAATCTGGTCAAAAGGTTTAAATTTGATAAGTTGATTCAAGATGAAAAGATTGTAGTGAATCCACTGCCAATCCCTGAAAAGGGCCTTCCAGTTCGCCTTCATCCTCACAAGGCTTAATGAAGCCATGATCAGAAAAACATTTTCTGAAGCCGTCTGTATTTCTTCTACCTGTCTAGGCACTGCCTGAGGCATTAATATGTACGCCGTCCTCTTAGAAATTTGAAGCCGTAAAATATAACTTTGTATGTTTCCATCTAGTCGTGTGATGATACGATGATCTTTGTTTTGATCTTCTGTTTATATGGAAAACTGGATCTGCACAGTAATAAAAAACACTGCTGTAGCTATAGTGTTTTACGATGTTAATCCCAAAAGACTTATTAGTCTTCCATTATCTGCTATCTATAATTTTAAGCTTGTTACGCTTTGGTACTTGAAGCTTTCATTTTTTTCATATTTCATCCTTATAATTTTAAATTTGCTCATCTCAATCCTTGAATCTTTCACAGGAGAAAAAAGTCATCAAAATCAAGATTGATATCGATGATCTTGTATTTGTGATGAGTCATATTGAGATAATTTGTCCTCTGACTATACCGCAAAACTAGGTCTAGGCCCATGATTATTATTTTTTAATTTTTAAATAATTGAAGGGTTTTTTTAAATATATTTTTTTGTTGTTTAAATATTATTTAATTTTACAATATCAGTCATCTCTCAATTAAATTATTAAATTAGGTAGGTTGAGATTTTACAAAGAATCTTCTAGTATATTATTATATTTCAAGTTAGAATTTTAAAAGCAATTAAAGTTTAGAATGGCCTGATGAAGAGGTTGCATCACTCATTACTTCCTGGTAACACTTAGTGGTAAGAGGTTTGAAAATATAGCAAATAAAACACTTTTCCATTCTAATCGCATTTACAACCACCCCAGTTTGGTACTGAAACGATTAATAATGTTTTTTTAAAAAATATTTTATTTTTTATTTTAAATAAAAATTTTAGTATTTTTGGAATGCAAATATCAAAAATATTTTTTTAAAAACAAACAGTTAATCTCCTCGGTCCATGTGAAATAGTTTATTTTTACTCATGCTGTTGCATATATGAGATGGGGGTGGCTGCAGCTGTGTCATTGACTGTGGACAGTTCATGTATTAATTTTTCTTTAAACAGTGTCATTCCCCAATAATCTTATCATAACCGTGTCATTTTTTCAAAAAAGATTCGGTTTAGAAGCATGACAAAGGAAGTGCTGGAGAAACAGACAAAGGTGAACTCACCGGAAAAGCATAAATCATCTTTATATGCACAATTAAACCCATCCCAGTCTGACTTGTGTAATTGAAAGGATAATTACATGACAAATCTTACCTAACACTCCTTGAAGGTTGACCATGTTGAACACCTCTCCATGATTTCACCAGCTCAATGAGACTTTTCAAGTTCATGTAGATCATCATGTAATCTAAGCAGTGGGGGGGAATTTAGAGAGAGAAGTTAAAATTCACATCATTTTACGACTTTCCTTAATGAAACATAGAAATGGGTTTTCATTTTGATAAAAAGAATTTTATCGTCTCATATAACTGTAATCCTCTTAAAAACCGAAATCTTTGATAGAGAGACATTTTGACGTGATTGATGTGGTGCCTCCCTCGAAAGAATGCGAGGCTTCAAAATGTTGTGCAAGCCTAAAATGCAGAAACATGAAGACGATACATACAATAATTACAGAAAACAATCCAGCACAACTCTCCTCAAAACTCTGCTTTGAAAATTGGGGTGAAAGAAAATCGCATTTTACTGTAGAAAGAAAAATCCAAGCAACAAGTTGTATGAAACTCAAGAACGCCAAGTGGAAATCCGGCAAGAGGCTGTCTTCAAGTATCCAAGTATGGAGTGGCAGCATTTGAGATTTACCGGCACCAGCTCAGGGCATAAGAGAATTGATTGCTTGTAAGAATCAGCTGTTTTAACTTTGATTGACATACAGTACAGGAACTAGTCCGGCCATTTTGCCATCCCTGCCAGGGCGTTTCTTCTTGACCTGGAATGAGTGTTGAATAAAAGCACATTAGCTGCTTACAAGGAACCCGAGCTAAAACATTGACCTCTTTTTTGGGTAGAGGCTACACTACCCACCAAGCGATCAACCAACTACTCATCAATCAACTTGGTTGACAGGAGATCAGCCAGTTTGCATTTTGATTCAACCATAACCAACCATGAAAACTTGATTTCTAACTAATTTACAGGAAGTAGAAAAGTTCAAAAAGGAGTTTTGCTTATTTAAGTTTCTGCGATTTATGTATACTTACATAAAACCATCCATCAACTTCATACTCAATTTCAAGCTCTTCTCCTGCTGTTAAACTCAGCTGCAAGAAAATTCATATTTGATCATTTGTGTTTCCGCTAAAATAAAAACCATACTGCTTATCGTCTAATGGATAAACCCTTGAAATAATCCAGAAAAATCATGCTGAAAGTTGACTAAGAGCCCGCTAACCTCATCATCTCCACCTGCACTAAAGTCATAGAGTGCAGAGCCATATTGTGGATTTGCAGATGACGCTCGTTCTGGTTCCTGTGATTCAAAACTCTGGGACCCACGCCCAGCTAAGGGGTTTTCAAATGACCTGTCAGGTGATGTGTATGGTGGGGGCTCTTCCCTAATCTGAAAACGGTTATGAATTAGAGCCACAGCTGATTAAAATGCATATTAGCTACTAAAAAAGAGGCCATAACCCTCACCGGTGAGCCGGCACCCTCAAAAAAGGACGAAGGACCGCTATACCTGCCTCCACCTGACCTCTCCTGTTATAAACAATTGAAGTGAATTAATAAACACCCAGTTATGCAAACAAAGAGATCTGAGGCACCAAGTCAAATGCTTTGGAGGACTCGTTTTTCTTCTAACTACATAAGGACATTTTCGTTTTTCTTCTAACATCATCAAATGGATTACACATGAAGCAGTCAAAACTATGTGAAAGTAGGTTACACTCAATTATGTTGCCAGAGTGCTTTATTATTCAGATTCAGATTACCACTACATGGAGCAACTAGGAATGATATTTATTAATGACAGTTATCAGCGGTTTTATTTGCAAATAACAGCATGGAGTACACCCACACAAATGGAATATGAGCCCATGACTAGAAAAAGAAGGGGCCCAGGCACTGTGCTTCCAAAAAAAAAGAAGGCAAAAGCATTACCAATCAACATTGCAGATGAAAGTGATACATTGACAAGTCGTCAAACAAGAAAAGTTTCACTTCTATTGAAACGACAATAATTTAAGCTAGTTCAGAAAATTCTTTCAAACATTTACCGATATTTGTGATGCTCCAAAACTGGTGGGCCGAGAACTGAACAGTGAGGGGTAGTTCATTCCACCAAAGTGGGACGATATAGAGGTTTCAACTGACCCTATTGAGTCCGGGGACGAGGACCCAGATGACCTCACGTCTTCCTGCAAATTCAGAGGACCAGCTAAATCATTTTTCAAGGACCACATTGGTCATAAATACAACCCCAAGCTCCAGATGTAATGTGTGCCATTTCAAACTAGGTGAGCACAGCAGCAAGACTCATACCTCTAACTCTGAAGACTCCAAAAGTGTCTTTGCCCACATATCATCATAGCTGACTGAAGGTCTAGATATTATATTTTCCTCTTCAACATCCGGAGCTTCAGTTCCCATACCAGCAAGAAATTCGTTGACCTAGCATAGAGTACAGAAACTCAAATAAAAAGCTGCACAAATCAATCCAAGCCATCAAATTGTTTACAATTTGAGCATTCATTTTCCATTAGCATCCAAATTTGGAAATATTCACACGATCAGCTTATGAATCATTGACATAGATTCATGAACTGCTTCAATTTGGAATTGGTTTTGCCATTTTAACAACCCAACCCCCCCCAAAGATGAAGCAACAATGAGCCAACAACAGGAGTAATAGATAACTAGCACATTATTGTGGGGCTCTGGTACAAAAGCAAGATTAAACTAGTACTTGGCAAGGCCTGTTCGACACAAAAAGATTGCCAGCATTATGTATGATTGAAGCCAGATTTCGCTAATACTATAAATCAAATAGAACACTATTGCACTCCAGTTAAAGGGCCCAACAAATAAGAATCTTTAGAGGCATTTGACTTCATGACTCATTTGGAAGAAGGGTTCCCCGATCCCCGATGTGGCTTAGGAGAACTTATTTCAGTTTTGAGCTTCTGGAGTTTGGAAACATTTTATGGTTGATTTTACAGATCACCAACACTTATTTCTGTTGCGGAAAAGATTTGAGTTTAACATTCTACATGTCGTTTAGCACGTCTCCGAATACATATTGAAAGAGAGAAAATTTCTTACCCTACTCATTGCAGGTGCACTATTTCCCAATAAACCATCATCACCAAGGTTTGCTGCCCAAGCGTTTACTAGGTCATCATCAAGCGCATCAGACTCAACAGGGGCCGGCTTCGATTCATACATTAGGTCAGAAATTCCAGTGGCAACAGCTGGATCACTTAAACCAGCTGATGCACTAATGTTGTGCTTGGTGCGGTAAATGTCAATAAGCTTAGCACTGTCATTAAATTTTAATCAAAACCAGAAATATCAGAAATGCATAGGAATTAGGACGAAAGCAAACCCACATCATGCATGAATGAATCACATCAAAACGGCAAAGCAAACCCATGCAGGCTTTGACAACATAAAATTAGAGATGTTCAGTATCGCCATTCAGCACTTCAACCGTTCAATCTAAAAGCCTGATTATGGTTGCAAATGGAGATAAGTTAGAAAGCTTGGGCACATGTCCAATGCGTTACGCTGTAATTCTAAAATGTTTTGCTGCTTTCATATAAATATGATTTATGATAGTAATTGAAATGGTCAGCAGCTCCTTTGGTGTCAAGGTAATAGCTATGAATAACCATCAACTCCAAGGAAAGGGTAGATGACTGAGACCTATTATTTACATGCACTAGATCATGGGTGCTCACCTCTTTCTACAGAAAACACGCACCAGTATTTATGATAAAGTCAAAAGAAAGACCTTCTTGTCAATAAATATGTACCTTATTGGTCCCAAAGGTAGATACTTGGCTCTTGGAACATAACAAAACAATGAGACAATTTCTAACAATCTCTCATGCGTTTCGTAAAGTTTCTTCAGTTCCTCATCTGTCCATTCTTTATTTGTATTGTCATGGTTTCTTATATCTCTGGAACATGGTGAAATTGAACAGGTATTAATATAGATAATGAAAGCAAAAAAGGAGACAAGGTTTTGTTCTTACCTGATCAGTTCATCTTGCGCTCTATACATTTCATCAAGGACCTTTACCATGGGACTTATTAAGACTCCAAGGCCTGTACCACTGGCTCCTTGATCTTCCCCATTACTAAGATGCATTTCTGATAGCTGGGACTGCACTCCACCCTGTGCTAAAGCATTTAAAAATTCATAGATCTGTAGCCTAAAGGGCTCACCAGACCTGATTGCCATAGTTGTGAGGGCTTGAGCAGCAACAATTCGAACCTGGAGTTTTCTCACAGATTGAAACAAATAAGGGAAGTGGAAATTTAAGCAAACAACTATACTTGTTGTTGAAAGCTTAAGTCACATGTAAATATAAAGGTCTTACAAAACCTTAGAGAAAAGAAAAGGCAGACCAGAACAAAGTGAGATACACCATTCTAAAATGCCAACTCTGAGAACAATAATTTCAAGAAGGTAGGGTGGGATACCTAAAATGAAGTACAAGAGAGTTTCAGTGCATGGATAAGTTCTGGTAAAGATAATAAGTACCATGCATTGTTCACATTCTGGTCTAGAGCATGAATGACGATCACCATGAGGTGTGCCAGTTAAAATTAACAGCAGTAGAAAAAAAATACTGAAACCTAGTTAGCAAAACAGAATTTTCAGTACTGAAAAAAAGAGGAATGACAAAAGCAACCCTAATTATCTGAGACCAATCATTTTATCTCTATTCATTTAGTATTTAACTAGATCATTGACCCATGTTATAATGCAGTCGGATCAGTGTTTTTTTTACACAGAAATATTTAAGCATTGCTGATGTTTTTTCTAGTAAAAAAGAAATATATGAGAATTGATCTGATGTGACTTAATCGTCTTGACAGGTCCAAAAACAACCGAATAACCAGTAAAACATAGTCTGATACAAAATAAATATTTAAGACGGGATCTTTTTAATAAATACTAAGGCGACATATTGAATCGATTCAGATCAACAAAAGTTGATTTGTCAATCCGCAACAAGTTATAAGATCATGATAATCCCATAAAAAAATCAAAAGAAATTATAGAGCTTAATTCCCAATAAACTTGATATTAAAGAATGAAATTGAAAAAAAAAAGAATTTAAAAAAAAGAATTAAAAA
Organism: Salix arbutifolia; assembly: GCA_025169955.1. Lineage (NCBI taxonomy): Eukaryota > Viridiplantae > Streptophyta > Magnoliopsida > Malpighiales > Salicaceae > Salix > Salix arbutifolia. The sequence goes on from CM045907.1 coordinate 110,589, forward strand.
GTAAATTGAGTCAAACCGGGTTAATCCAAACTCGTGACCAGATTATCAGACTGAAATAATTTAATACAGAACAAGTTGAAACAAATTATGAAGAAAAAATATTTAAGATAAGATCTTTTTAATAAACATTGAGACGAAATACTGGATTGATTCAAGTCAAACAATGTTAACTTATCAATCTATATCAAGTTATGAGATCACGATCACCCCATAAAAAAATCAAAATAAATTAGAGTTTAATTTCCAATAAACTCAATATTGAAGGATGAAACTAAAAATATAAAATAAAAATAACTCGAATCCACTCAGGTTAATCTGTCAAACTCATGACTGGATCATATAATCTAATAAAAAGAAGTTGAAACAAATTATAAAATCTAATTCTTAATCAACCAAATATTGAAAGATGAATTTGAAAAACAAAATGATTAAAAAAGAACTTAAGTCAACCAAGATTAACCCATTAAATTTGTAACATAAGTATGAGAGAGGGATAATCTTATAAAAAGCAAACCAAAACAAATCACTAACCTTAATTCCAAATCAACCCACTATTGAAGATATTTTTTTTTAAAAAAAAAGTCAATTAGAAAGAAAAAAAAAGAGTCAACCTAGTTAATCCGCTAAACTCACGGTTTGGATCATGAGTTTTGGATAAACTCAAAAAATAAATTGAATAAAATTATGTCAATATCCAATAAACTTAATATTAAAGCATGAAATTGATTTTTTTTTTTAAATAATTTGAAAATAAAAGGGAAGAAAAAACCACAGGGTACTAAATTGTATAGGGAAGCAGGCTGTTCTCTCTTGTTTTAGTACAACCACATATCCTGCACCTTAAGGACAATAATTTCACTGTTGACCCAAGCTACCAACAGTAAAACTGTAAATTGAATGATCATCAAGGTGGAAACTTATACCTCCCAGCTGCCACTGAAAGCACACCTCTGTAGTCGAGTCAAAGCACCAGCTAGAGTAGGGTTACGAGAACTGGCAGCAGCAACCATTTTATCTGCATCTAACATCATCAATGCAGTGCCAGGAGGCGTTGCAGATTCCCAAGCATATTCGGAAGCAGCATAATTTGCATTTTCTCCAAGGAACCACACCTATACGTTTTCAGTTCACAGATTCAGATAAAAAGAAAGAAATATACTCCCTAGTATTCATTCAGATTAACAGTAGAACAATATACAATTGTTGACTAAAGAAAGTTGCTTACTGCTGCTTGGACTAATCTCTGCAATGCCAAAGCTGACTTCGGATCAGATGCAGATACCCTGTCCACTGATGTAAGCCCCAACATCGACCCAGGCTGTGGTGGTGGCAGGTCAAGGACTATAGTGACTGCTTCCAATGCTGTGTGCTTCCCATCAGGACCAGCACCGACAAGGCATGTCTAGAAATGAATCAGACAATCATCAGTTAACATTAGTGTCTTTCTTTAAGCAAATCTATCAGTGATTTACTTAATCATTATCAACATCAAGAAGATTAACCTCAAACAAGTTGGAGACACTTCCTAAGCTACTGGACATGCAAAGAGCAGAGACAACAAGACAAAATTCAAAACGGACATTGAAAACCAACAAAAAAAATCAAAAGGTATCAGTGGGATCAAGGGTTGAATGGAATCTTACTTTCCACAAAAGCTGCAACACATCAGCATCAATCTTTCCTGGAACCTTAGTAGCAAAGATCCTTGCAATTTCAAGCAGGGTGACAGCCATATCTGGTGTTGCCTGAGCAAGAGAGATTATATCAAGTGAGGTTCCATGGGATGAGACACATTAAAACACTGTATAAAAGAGCAAAACCCTCTTCTATCCCTCCTTGTATGCTAGTTCATGCGCTGATACTCTGTTTCCGATTTTTGACATTGGAATGTGCAGTTGAGAAGGTGTTTGTGCAATTCACTATCTACATGTCTCTCATTGGCTTTTATAAACAATAAAAGTAGTGATGAACTAAGCTCAAGTATCGATCCACTATCCAGAGAATTATGAAGACTACTTCCTATTCTATCTACTATTCTCCCAGTCATACTGAAACATAACTAACAGGGCAGTATCTTCTTAAGTCTGATTTATCATTGTTATTAATTGCTTTTTATGCAGAATATGCATGTTAAGTAAGGAGAGAGAAATAGTATAGCTAGGCCAACCCATCCACTCCAACCACAGTCTCTGCATTTTCAATCATATTCATAGAGCACAAATGTAATATATAAACAATGTCAGCACGGGAATCACTGACCCGATGCCATTCCTATTTCTGGCATGGAGAAACTATGCATCATCTCCATCACTGTCTCTAAGCTCTAGCCATTCTTTATGTACTCTATTCAATTTTCCTTGGTTAGAAACTAAAAGCCGTATTGAGATTTGAAAATTACGTTGTATTATGCCATTGCTGTCCCTATTTTTTCTTCTTAAGTTCTGATTTGAGTGTGAAAATGACTTAGTTTTGAAATTTTTAGAAGAGCTTGGATAAATGTGTTTCTGACAATCTTTTACACAATGAAGAAGCAATTTTAATTAATAGGCACAAAATATTAACAAGGATCCAAACTGAGCAAAGAAAAAATAGCAGAAAAATCATAGAGCCCTTATTAAAAATAACAAAAGCTCAATCATGCAATTAGACTGCCATGGCATGGCATAACATGCCTCTACAAGCAGCACCACCGATCCAAATAATAGAGTAGAGTCAGATGATGTTATAGGAAATGTACAGTACAAATTAGTAACATGGAGAAAATATTAAACTTATGTGGAATATATCCATCCATTACATGTTGAAGCTCATTATGTTTTCTTTTTTCTATTCTTTCCTTCATTATTTTTAGCAAGGATAGATCATCCCATTAGCTTGATAGTTTTGTGAGGTACCGATGTTAAGGAACACCATTTAACCCGGTGGCAACTTTTATCAGTTTTCAACAACAATTTCATTTGGCATGTGAATGGTTGATTTGAATTTATTTGTGTGTTTTTGCAAGCATGCTTGAAGCTAGTGATTTGTCCTTAATTTATGTATTTACCAATAATTCAAAAGGTATTTATCACTCATCAACCTTCTTAACATCACAAAGTTCCCATGGTAGAGGAGTTTAGCCTACACAAACTTATCAAAAGGGAAAAACTAATAATCATCAAAGGCATATCAAAGCATGAGCTCCAAATAAATATGGCGTGCATTCAAGATAGTATAGCACAGTTCAATATATAGCACACCTTGAAACGAGCATGCAAAGTCAGCAAAACATCATTCAACAATGTTGCTGGCCATGATGGATCAGAGAGCTCGGATGCGATAATGGATTCCAGTTCCTCAAAAGATTCATGTGGAAGTTGCATCCATATCAAAGCCTTGATTACAATTGCTCGAACATAGACACATTCACAGGCTACGGTTGTCCGTACCACCTCCATTAATGAAGCTAATAAACCTGCAATTGTATCCTTGCTCCCTGTTGCACTGGATACAGCAGAGACCTTCCGGGCACCTATAAAACAAAACAAGGAGAGGATGGAACGAGAAAGACCATGTCAGATCATGATTCATCATATAGACGACACATGTCCCCAGAAAGACATTTAAACAGAGTGAGTAACCCTGATAATAGAAAACTAGCAGCACTAAATTCCTCTGAAACTTGTGAAAACCCTAAACCCACTAAATGAACTCGGAATTTTTACTCGCAAGAGGATGACAGCTTAAAATAACAACCAATGCAGTTGAGTTCTTAAGAGGAAGAATTTGAGCAATCCAGCACTTCAGCTTCATTCAGAAGTTCATCTTGAGACTCAAGCCTGAGCTTTTGAGGTTGCCATTTGCAAAGTTGAAAAGTTATATCATTGCACAAAACATTGGCCTCTACATTTCAAATTCACAGCCACTAAGTATAGAATGATAGAAGAAACGCAAGAAAAGAAAAGAGAAAAGTTTATAATTGGCACCTCACAAACACAATGAAACAAACAAGGAAAATAAGACCAATTTTGTATGACACATTTTAAAACACATAATGCAAATTCATTTACATATTTTAAAACACATAATGCAAATTCATTTAGCAGTTTCATTTCATCAGGCTTGTGTGTTAAGCAAGCTTTATGCATATGCATTGACACAGATTCCCACTCCCAAGCAGATTCATGCTTCATAAGCACCCCAGAAGATGGTGGTTGTAAAAGGCTACACAAGATGTTGATGAGTAATATTTCTTTTCAAGTCAGCAGATAATGAAAATTCTAAACAAATTTGCTTCAGACACCACCAATGGAGCACAGCAGTAATGCCATGGAAGTAACATCTAAATATTTTGATGATCAGGGATCTTCCTAAAAAAACTTTAAAAAAAGGTATAGTTTGATTCTAAAAAATTACCATCTGCATATGGATTTTCATTAAAATCCAAATCGACTGGATCTGCACTCTCAGAAAATGCATTCACATTAACTCCTTCATCGATGTCCTGCAAGCCTACAGCATAAGCAGCAGCGCGACTTTTTCCCATCTCCTGCACTACTCTTGCCGCTGCATGAAGTACTGGCCTGGAGAAACTACGGAAAGAACTTTCCAACCTGAACAAAAAAACAAGGGAAAAAAAGGAATCAGTTTTCAAAAACAAAGGAAAATGAGAAGCAAAAGAAATCAACAAATAAGTTGGATCATAGTTCAAACATGTTAAAGAATTTTCAAAGGAAATAATAAATATGACAGATTACAATACCCTGGAAAAGAAAAGGTGAAAGTAGAAGAGAAGGAAAAGATTGGGAGCTCAATCTACCTTCTCATTACAAGTTTAATAAGAGGTTGTGGACGCCTGGTCTTGTGGGATTTATCTTTGGAAGCCTTTGACATATCATTTGAGGGTGCTTCTGGCAACTTCAGTATCTCCCTTGTTAAACAGTACCAACCAGCAGCACGCTCCTCAGTCCTATAGTATTGGAATGCACAATAGGCATATTTTAGAGGGGGGAAAAGACAATTGCATCCTAATTCCAACTCATGCCAACAAAACTTTGTTCCAACACAAGTAAAATGTTACACAAAAAATAGTGAAAAAGATATAAGATTAAAAAACCACCTCTCTGTATTATCGTGTTTTCCTAGGACACAAAAGATTGCCTCAAAACAGACTCTTTCACTGGGATCTAGGAGAAGTTGATAAAGCACTGAGTTGAACTGAGATTTAATGTCAGGCCTCTCTGCAGGAAACCAAGTCAAGAAGCTAATCATCTCATTAATTCAGGATCTTTCCTTCAAAATTAGTGAGAAATGCCAACTGCATTTTACCATCTAATGCACGGGCTCTAGATATTGTATGACACAACCTGGCCAGCGAAACTCTAGCAAGCACATCATGCAGATGAAGAACATCCTGCAATGCCCCTGATTCAAATAACACCAACAACTTAACCCAAAACCAGAAAAGCATTTATGTGATAGACATTAAGCTAATTCACAATGCCATATAACTTGCAAATAGAACCATCCTAGAACCAGAAACCTGAATAGACAAAGGTATTTATATCTTGCATAGTAACTCATGATTATCCTGTGTTAAGAGAATGAGTCACTGTTCACATAAAGTTTCACAACTAATCTCTCAATCAAACAGCCTACTATTTTTCATTCAATTTTACTTTTAGATGAAAGAATTGATCATCTAACAAAGTAATGTCACTTGAACTCTGGAGCAGATAACAATCAGTGATCAAGATGAAAGAATTGATCATCTAACAAAGTAATGTCACTTGAACTCTGGAGCAGATAACAATCAGTGATCAATAGAAGCAGAAGCAGACATTGAGCACAAATAAGACAAGGGACCATACCTCCGGGGACTACAAGCTTTCCTGCAGAAAGATGCAGAGGCATAGCATTAGATATAAAAGAACAGTCAATCTTAGTTCTAGGATATTAACATGATATGATATAGTTCCATGACTAAAAGAATGACGAGAATGAGAAAGTTAAAAGTAAAATGTTACCTAAAGCCATTGCAACTCCATAAGGGTCTTTTGCTGCCAACTCAGAGAGAATTTCCAAAGCATGCCTTACAGCAACAGGATCAGCAAATGAAACCCTACAGTCAAACACAAGCTAGCTGCATATAAAAAAAGAGAAAAGAAAAGGAAAGAAACAAAAATGGACTAGCCAATATGTGGAATATGCTTCTTCTATGATGTCTATAGTGCAAGCAGGACAAGAAGAAAAAAAGGGATTGGCAAGTGAATATTTTATACCAAAAGCAAGAATGGATCACGTATTTATTATCTCATGATATCTTGCATTAGAAGACAGAATATACTACAGACACAGCATTCAACTTTTTCTTAACAATAGTGAGCACACGCCACTTCTGCTGATCAATACAAGACTAAAAGGTTTCTAAATACAAGAATAAGAGGTTCTATCTGTCTAGGCTATCAATGAAGCCAAGATACACATACAACATAAAAGTGCAAATTGTAGAGATGGAGAATAGGAAAAGTATTTGTACTATGGGACTGCAGGCACAAAATACTTAAAAAAAAAAAAAAGAGCAAACCAAGCAAAGCCAAATACAACAACCAAACCTAACAATACTAAAGCTAAGTACCCAAAGAAATAGCAATCATCAATATGAAACTAAATCTATGAACCAGAATAAGAAAATTTACCCCTGTACAGCACGATGCAGAAATGCTGGGTTTCCAGGATCAAGAGGGAGTCTTCTTAATGCACTTAGAGCAGCATATTGCAAATTACTCTGAATGATAGACTGATATGTAGCAATCGTTTAAACAAGTATAATAAGTAAACGTACAAGTGAAGTATAATATTTTAAGAACATGAGTCATGATTATGGGATAATTCTAAAGAGGAAACTCAGACAAATAAAAAAGATTAAGATGAAGAAATGAACTGGCACTTCATAGTGTCAAAAAGACTTATAAAAAAAGTGCCATAACAAATCCTTTCATAGAAACAAATTGAGAACATAACACCTATACATTTGGATAATTAAACAAAGTTCATAAACACTCCCTCAGTTTGTGGTAATAAATTCACTATTATCACTTAATAACTCTCTTTAACATTATTCATAAAAAAAAAATTAATATCGATGATGTCTATGATGTCTCTGCGTGAAGGCTAAGTTGGATTTTTTCCTTCATTAGAACATTAACATTCCCCAACATATATGACTCCTAAATTTACTCAAGCCAATACTGCATGACAAGTCAATGTACAATCTGTCAATGTTAAGTAGCTTTCAATATCAATAACAGAGACAGATTATCAATGTGAAGGTTATGCAGCAATAACATTGTATAAAAAATTGGAACTTTACAGATAATACCATCGATAAGTTGATATTTTTACCTCCTTATCACCACCTTTGGTCCCAAAAACACCTTTCTTTCGTTTTTGAGGGTTGTCACCCACCTGAAACTCAATATGAACCTCAAAAATTATTGTAGGAAGCAGCTAGGATACTTGATTGAGTGAGTGAATGTCAAGCTTTAAAAAAACTCCATGGACCAGAAATGTGGGAAGAAACAATAGAAATTCGTAATTTCAAAAACTCAGCAACATATTAAAAACAAATCAACAATAATCAAAAATTTGATCAATTGTGATAGAATAAAGAAATTGACACCCTGAACAAGTAATTAAGTTACAACCACACTTTCCAGTGAACATTGCAAGGCCTCATCTTTTGTTAACAAATGAAGACAAATATTTGTAACTTACACCAGTACAACAGAGATTCATTTCAGTAACTACAGGGTATTTTCTTCTTTAAAAAACAACAACATTATACAGTATCTTTTCCAAATAAGATTTGACAAGCATTTGTAAACTTATCGTAATCATAAATGTTTGAACAAGATGAGATCGGTTTAAACAGTTAGACCTTCCTCTGGGTGCCTGAGTCATGGAATTATCATTAAGAAACTTAAGCTGCAAGAAACTGTACTTCCATTGGTTTATGGAAGGTTCAATTGTTGAAGAGCTAAATGTCTAGAGGCTGCATTTGTGTAGAAAAAAGATATCATTAAACCTGTAATTTCTTTGCCATCCTTGAAGTCTTTTGGAAGGAAAGAAGCCAATGAGAATTTAAGGGGAGGATTCTACTCGCAAATCTACCAAGGCTTTTAAAAGATAAATCTCAGCATGCCAAACAGTTTGCTAATGCAGAGGAGTTATTAAATTTTAATATTTTTTTAGTTTATACACAGTGATAAAGGATACATATTCAGTAAACTAGAGTTTTATTTTTATTTTTACCATTCATAAAAGAAAGGACTATGCAGTATTCTTTGTTGAAACATAAATGGAAGAAATTTGGAGTCAGGCAAACCTTGTCAAGAATGCCAAATACAATCTCATACAATCTGGATAAAATACCAGTGTTGCTTTCAGGAGCATATGTAAGAGCCTTCAATGCTTGCAATCTCCGTGCATGAACTTCAAAGGTACAAGATAAATGTAAATCAAAATCTAAAGCTTACAATTTCAAAGGAGAAGATTTTTCTATAAGCAGGTACTGTACCTAAAAAATAACTTTTCTTTGGTATGGCACATCAATCATTTTGTTTCCTTGTAGATCTTAATTTCACTCAAGCAATAATAATACAAGTTCCCACGGAATAGCTTCATGCAAAATATATCTCTTCTATGCATTTCAATATCATCCGTATGGTTGATTGCATGAAATTAGCAAATACTGATCATGGATAAATTCCAAGGCACCAACAAATTCATCCATGGAAAAAACAACACAAAACGTTCATAAAGCATCGGGGCTTGATGTGAACATAGGGTTGCCATTTTTATATGCTAAATCAAAATCATTTGATTTATGTGGACTAATAAGACATATTTTAAAGATACAACGTTCAAAATTAGAGACCATTGTACCAGGAAAAGACTTTGCAAATTCTTATCAAAACAAGCACAGTTAAACTCAGCTTCATCCTTTGCATGCTTACAAAAAAAATTATGCAAATCATTTTTTGATTAAGAACCACCTTGTACAACATAAAGTATTCAAACAATTAATGAAAGAAAAACAGTAAGCAACCACTTTACATTCAACATTAGCATCTGAAGCCTCTTTTGAAAGCTGATCTACAATCCTTGGCACAACATCAGCTCTAGTCACCCCTCCAACAGCATCAATATCAGCCAAAGCATCCCAATTAGGAGTCGGTATTCCACCACCTGGATTTAAACCTTGAGATCCAGTATCTGATAAAATCCTAGCCAAGTAATAATACACATAGCGCAGAATCGTCCTGTCTTCACATTGCTGATCCAGCTGTAGCAGATTCAAACATATTAACTATCATTTCTTCAAAATCACCTATATAGAATTTCTTCAAACATATAATGTGGAAACATACCATGAGAAGAGACGGTGCCAATGACGGGTCGACTGAATTGTAAACAGCGAGTTTCGGAAACACATGGTGCACTAATTGCTTTTGAGAACTTTTCTGTTAATTCAGGAAAAAAACTTAGATTCCCATAATAATAACAAAAAGAGCAGCAAAACAAATTTATAGAGAAGAAAATCAAGATGTTTACTTGATCAGATGTAGCAGCTAGTTCATGAATACTCCTTGCCAGTTGCGAATACGAAACCGGCTACAAAAACTCAAGAAAATTCAAATTAAATAAAGAAACAGAATCTTCTAGAGAGATTTCAGAGAAGGAAGCTTAGGTTAGGTTAGTTTACATTCTTCTTTTGTTTTTGAGGCATGATATTGATATTAGCAGTAGTTTTCATGGCAGCTTTAGCAGCAGAAATGGTGTCGTTTTGGATCTGCATAAGTGTAGCTCTCTTCGACTTTCTCTCTCCTAACATTGACTTCCCTGACACCGAGGACGAACTCGCCGTCGCCGGTGTGGCATATGACATCGATCCAGTCGGCTGCTGAGAAACCGGAGGAGTTGGCGCTTCCGCGGATCCCGATGACTTCGGAGCCGGCCCGGGGTCTGCTGTTATCAGATCCATCAACGTCGTCCCCGACGAGGAATCCTAAAAGTGAAGGAAAAATAGAATGATTAGCGGAAAATGTGGAGGATTATAGAGGAAATTGGGAGAGAGAGAGCGAGAGAGAGATTACCGCCATGATTGTTGATGTTTGAGGTTTAGTGCTACCAAATTTGAATCTTCTTCTTGGAGAAATGGGAAACACAAGCAGAAAAACAAGCAGTCAGAGAGCTTAGAAGAAGTTGAAACGGGTTTTGATCTCACCCGATAATGGAAATGGTTTGACTCCTCGATGCAGTCAGCCCGAAAAAAATATGGGGTTAGTTTGATTTACTTCCAATATTCTTACTAATCACTACACTAGGTGTTTGAAGTTTCAATCATACCCTTCCAATCTGTAATAAACTTTTTAGTGTTTTTATATATGTTAAAAATAATTTTAAAAAAATAAAAAAATAATATTTTGATATATTTATGAATAAAAAATACTTAAAAAAATAACTTCAACTATACTCTCAAACAAACACTTTGAGTTTTCTTCACTTCTGAGCTCGGTTTGGAAGTCCAGTGAAATTTATTTTAAAAATATTTTTTATTTAAAAATAAATTAAAATAATTTTTATTTATTAAAACATTATTTTATTAAAATATCTGAAAACATAAAAACAAATTAAAACAAAAAAAATCAGTTTTTTAAGAAATATTTAAAAAAAAAAAACACTCTTGAATATCCTCTTAGTGTGGTGTTTTTATAAAAGTATTTTTTAATTAGAAATACATTAATATATATATATATATATATATAATATCAACACATAAAAAAACAATCAAAAAGTTATTAAACCAAATCTTAGTATTTATTTGGTATTGTGGTAGCTTTTGAAGTTACAATTTTAAAAAGTAAAATAAAAAAACTATACTATAAATTATAGTTTTTTCATAACAAAGGTTTTATAGGAGAGTTTTTTACAAAACACATATAAAATATAAATGCATTAAATAACTAAATAATTTTAAAATCATGATTGGATGAGAACATAGTTTTAACTATACCTTATTAAACTATTAAAATGACCCTTAATTAAAAAATAATAATCTTAAAACTAGACTGCTAAATAGACAACAATTATATAATAATAGACTACCGTCCTTGCACTAAGTATTCTTTTAATATATACAAAAGTTATGTTTTTTTATTTATTTTTGCAAGCATAAACTCTTTTTTTTTTTTTGTAATATTGGACATTGTAAGCAGAAATGATATTTTTTCTCGGATTTAGAGTTGTATGTTGCAGAAAGTGTTGATGATGTTTGAGAGAATTTATGGTTGTTGATACGATGAAAAAAGAATTTCATCATTGATTCGATCGAAACTTACCAAGATTAGATCAAAATTTTCTTTGAACTTCTCAGAGGAGGAGGTCCTTGGTGCAATAATAAAAGGTTTAGGTGGTACTGTGAACGAATAGTATATATAATGGGCTAGATTGAAATTAACCAATGCCATTTTAAAAATATATCACCCTAAAAGGAATATCCTTCAAAGATGGATGTCATGTCACTCTTGAGGGTAGCAGTACTATGATTTTTATTGACAGAATCTTCAACACAAGAGTAAGACAGGAAGAACTGGAAGTACTCAAAAGATATCCAAGTGATCATCTTGTTGGGATTTGGAATATACTCTGTGGTCAACATATACATCTCTAGATTTCCTCACCTTCTTCCTATTTATGTGCCTATAACATTTAATAGGCAAAAAAGGGTTTGTCTCATATAACAGATTCTTGCTTCTTGTTGCTGACTGTCCATGAAATGATAATGGAGAATGCATTAGCAGGTAAGTTTTTTAAGCCATGCTTCCATTTGAATTCTAGAAAATCACTGGTACTGCAGAAAAAGAAGGGAATTGGCTCCTCCCACAAGTTCTGCTATCCTTCCAGATTCAAGATTCATCCCCTTGTTTCTCACACCCTTTGTCTCTCCAATTTAGAGGTACCCCTCTTCCAATCTTTAGCTTTTTGTGTATAGTTTTCACTTTAAACACATAAAAGTTTCAAAATTTCATACAAGAATTGGGATCTCTAGGATCCATGTTCATGAAACAGAGTTCTACTATTTGCTGCAGGTGGGTGGTGTTGAAATACAAGAAACTAGCTATGAAGGTTTAGTTTGTGATCAACAAATTGTTTGGCCTTCTCCTGATGATGAAATCCCATTTTGGAAGAGGGATTTCCCTTCATGGAATGTGAATCCAGAAGTGCCAAATGAAAGTTCAGTGAAGGATTCTGATCTTATGCACATAATTCATGTCACAGCTGAGATGGCACCAATAGCCAAAGTTGGTGGACTTGGTGATGTTGTTACTGGACTTGCTCGAGCAAGCCTTTCTCGTGGCCATACAGTGGATATAGTGCTCCCCTTCTATGAGTGCATTCAGAAGCAACAAATCAATGACTTGGCATTGATCAGTACTTACGATTCTTATCATGATGGGAACTGGATTCCTACTAATGCATATCGTGGAGTTGTTTCGGGCATTCCAGTTATATTTATTGAGCCATCAAATGAATTCTTCAAGGGGCAACAAGTATATGGAGGTTCATATAATGAGCTAGAGGCCTATTTGTTTTTTAGCCGAGCTTGCCTTGAATGGATGCAGGTTTGTCGGTTGATCCTCAATATGATCTTGTTTTTTCCTCCTAGTTATTGACTGCAATTTTACTTCTTGAAAATTTATTTGTTTTGACTTCCGATTCATGGAAGTTTGAGTAAGCTTACACTAAATTGGAAATAGAAGGTTGAGGTATCGAGGCTTAGAGTTTGTATAACTAAAATATGCTCAGACTATAAAGAACATACATGATTTACAACTTGCAGTTGTTTTTTTAGTCGTTGACATAATGCTGAAGAAATTTACACCAGCACCTGCACTTACCGCTCCAGCTTCAAAAGTTTGCGCAATTTAGTTACTCCATTTCTGTTCAGCATCTTTTGCAGACCTTCGTTTCCAGTTCATATTATTGTTATCTTTTAGTTCTTAAAATCTCTTTTTTCAACATTTCTGACAAGATAGAATATGGTGGCAGGTAACAGATACTCAGCCGGACATCATCCATGTCCATGAATGGCAAATAGGTGCCTTGCCCCTGCTTTACTGGGATATGTACCGATATCTTTCACTGAAGGTATTTACTCTCTTATCAGTACTCTTCAGAATTTAATGCTCTGATTTAGTGGCAATGATGTCAAAATTGTACTTTCTAGAAACCACGGATTGTATTAACTATACATAACATGGAGCATTATGGAGAGTGTCGGTGAGTTATTATTTTCCTGTCTTTTTTACCTTCGTAAGTTTAAATTTCTCATAGCCTGTTCAACTGTATCAGTTTCTCACTATATGTGCCTTTTGGTGTGTTAATCCTAGCAGATCAAATTGAACATTGTATAAAACAATTTGTGGTTTCTTTGCATTGGCAGCCAAGAGCAACTCAGCAAGTGTGGTCTTGATGGTTCTATGTATGCGACAGCAGAGAAGGTGTGTATTTTATAGCACATATTTTTTTAGTTTGTAGTTTTTATCTGATGTTGTTTATATTGAGGTTGCGGTGACATTTTATAAACATCCTAAAAAAATTGGAATTTGTATTTCCTCTGAAAGAAGTAGTTGTGGCTTTTATTTGTCTTTTCATTAGCATTGAACACAACACCGGACTCATTTTGTTTAGGAATCTGTAGGTTGTGCATCCTTTATCTCGCCAAGAGGCATTCAATTACTAGAGACTGCCAAATCCCAAAACTGTTTCTAATATCTCTCAATATGTCAGGCAGTTGATGACCGAACTATTGGCCATAATCCTGAGAGGCTAAGCTTATTGAAAGGTGGAATTGTATACAGCAATGCAGTGGTGTAAGTAGTTCTGCCGTTTTGTCTGCAAAAGGTTCATTCTTGATATGGTTTCATTTGGTAGAAAGTTGCATGTGAAGAACTGTAAATAGGCTATACCTGAAGTTGATTTTCATTCCTCCTATTGTAAAGGGTTTGCTCTTTGGCAAACTAGTGCTGCACAACACTCTTTATATTTCTTGATTTTTATGGATAAAGACTGTTGTCAGGTAGCTTGCGCAACATTAAAAGAAAGTTTTATTGTTATAGCTTTTTTTTTTTAATATATACTCAGTTTCTTGAGACTAATACGATGCTCCGAGTAGTCAACAGTGATTGGAACTAATCAAATGGTTATCAAAGTGGGAAATCTGCATTAAGCAATACCCAAGTGGGAAATCTGCATTTTAAAGTTATGAAAATTGAATCCTCATATTCACCAGAGTTAGAAAACATTTAAATTTGTATGAAGTACAGGTGTGAAGAACCTTATTTAAAATTTTCATAAATTCTGATTTGAATCCTGACAGAATCCTGCATGAAATCTTTCAGATGTGAATATATTTGTTTAATCACTGAATCTGACCCCACATTTTCAACCATTACAAGCATGGAATCCAGCACTCCAAGAAACTAATTTTCTTTTCACTTTCCAGTACAGTCTCGCCAACATATCTTAAGGAAACTCTCTGCTCTGGTTGGTTGGCCAGCACTTTAATGATGCATTGTGATAAGTAGGTTCCACTTTATTATAAGCAATTCATTATTTAAAATTTCTTTTTCTTAGCTGTTTATTCCTTCAGTACAGTCAAATCAACATCACTTTTTAGCTACAGGAACTTGTGATTTGACAACTATACTGAAGTAATTCCTGATTGAACATTACTAATGTTGATGCGAAATTGTCTGCCTGGTTTCTGATTCTATCTTCCAATGTTGATGCAATTCTGCAGGTACTTTGGTGTTTTGAATGGGATTGACACTGCAATGTGGAACCCTGCTACCGATGTTTTCTTGCCTGCTAAGTTCCATGGTAACCTTAGTGATCATCTTAAACCTCTTTTTGTTAAAACTGTCTCTATATATGTCCTTCAAAAAGAACCTAGAAGCAGCCCAATACTTTTATTGACGCAATTTTGATGTGATGCAACTTGTCAGTAGAACCTATACCCCCTTCTATTTTTTTGGTTCACACAATTAATTTGTATCAACAGTTCGCAGATAACTGCAGGCTGCTTGTTGTGCAATAAATGTATCATTTCTAGATATCTTAATAAACATATCATAGGAAAAGGAATTGATATATGAATGTTCATACATTAACTGTTTGTAAAGCATATTTATCTTCCATATTCAATGTCTACTTTCATCTAATTATTCAACCTGCCCTGCTTCAATTCACATCATAATCACGCATAGTTAACATATGAATTTTAGTTATTCATTCCAATTTTCACCTCCTGCTATTTTGTTTCTAACAGCTCAAAAAATTGAGGGCAAGAAGTTATGTAAATACTACGTCCAAAGGGGGCTTGGTTTGGCTGGTAAAAGCATCACCAGTAGTAATCACGAGCCAGATGCAACAGTTAAGATCCCATTGGTAGTCTGTATTACTAGACTAGTTCCTCAAAAGGGTCTGCATTTGATTACTCACGCACTTAAGCATGTTGAAGAACTGGTATGACTCTCCCTCCACACCGCCTTCCCCCTCTCTCATCTAAACATGGATTTGATGCTTTTCTTTCTCTATTATTCGAGTCTATGTAGGGGGGGCAGATGATTGTCCTCGGAAAAGCTCCAAATGGTCGAGTTGAAGGGGAATTCAAACATCTTGCAGATTTGGTAACGAGCTTGAGGTTTTCAGATGACTAATGATTGGAACTTTTTTTTCCACACCATTTATAATATTAACACCGCATGGTATTTCATGAGCTTGATAATGAAAGAAATTGCATTTCAATAGAAGAATACAATGTGATGCTCAAAAGGCAAGATACGAGCAACTGAAATAGTGAAGTTGCCTATCTCAGTTGCAGGGATCGTTAACTATGTTTCTCATTTTCATTAATCTTTCTGTAATATGATCATTTCCCCCTTAGCTGTTCTACATAAATATAACAAAAAATCTTATATTTTGCAGCATAACCAAGGTCCTAGCATCCGTATCCTTTTGATGTATAGGTAAATCATATTAGAAGCCATAACTTGCTTTTAATATTTTGAAGTGATGTGTAATGTATGGCTAAGGATTACTGCCAATGGTTGTCTTTCTTTGTGACACAGTGAGGAGCTGTCCCACATGCTTTATGCTGCAGCAGACATGGTCTTAGTTCCTTCCATGTATGAGCCATGTGGACTTTCCCAAATCATTGGAATGCGTTATGGATCGGTATGCATGTAGCTTTGCAGAATGATTAGAATTAACCATTGTTATCGTGATATAAAATTGTGTTACTAAAACTACTTATCAATGACTTTGCTCATTTATTGGTCATATTATTGGCAAATTCTTAAGGTACTATTCTCTGAAGATGAACGTTTACACAGTCATGAGTGTATGATAAGTAGTTTTAATTGTAA
The DNA here is from genome assembly GCA_025169955.1 of Salix arbutifolia. Classification (NCBI taxonomy): domain Eukaryota; kingdom Viridiplantae; phylum Streptophyta; class Magnoliopsida; order Malpighiales; family Salicaceae; genus Salix; species Salix arbutifolia. The sequence continues at coordinate 127,061 of CM045907.1, forward strand.
TTCGATTGTGCATATTGTGTGCTTGCTACCTTCAAACAAGATCAATGAATGGACATGCAAATGATTAGCATATACATGGCATAAGCTTAGGGAATGTAAAAAAGGGTGAAGCTCTCATCTGAATATATTGGTTTTTCAGGTTCCAATTGTTAGAAAGACTGGTGGCCTTGCAGACACAGTCTTTGACATGGATGACCAGTCAAACCCTGAGATTGCTAATGGGTAATTTGTGGATTTTGATTATGTTTTCAAAACCCCATCTTGGCGCATTTTTCACCATTTTCTCCTGGACTGAAGTTTTAGGCTCTCTGGGCTTTACCTTCATAGGGAAAAATGGTCCAGATATTCTTATAGATATATCCAAGTAGGTTTCATGAAAGTAGTGGATTAATGAAAACTTTTGAGGTTTTCAATATAATTTGGTGAAGAGATATTGTCTGGTGCTGGTTTAACATATTTGGATAAACAGTTATCCAGTGCTTTAACTTAATACTGTGCTTTAACCTAATACTTCTTTCTTTATTTGGTCAGGTTTGTTTTTGAAGGAATTGATGAAGGATCCTTAAACTGGGCTCTAGACCGTGCATTTTCTTACTACAGAGATAGTAAGATCTGTCTATTATAGTTCTTGCGGATTTAATTTCTCATGGATGAGTCTCTTTTTTTTTGTCATATACAATTTGCTCTAACAAGACCTCGTTGGTGAGAGATACATGGCTCCTTACACTTGCTTGATAGCATAGTACTATTGATGGTATTGTTATTTCATAAATCACAAAAACCATAACTAAACTGGTGAGATGAACTGTAATTGTTGGTCTTCTAGACCTATCTGTTTTAAAAATACGTCAATCATCATCTGTAGGGTGTTTAAAATATGAAAAAATATTTGAATTTTAGCTTTGTGCCCTACTAAATATCAATTTAAACATGAATTTGGATTGGGTTTTGTTGATCTGCATAATTATTTCAAGTTAAACATGAGTGAATGCACGCTTGCATCTTGTGATCTGACATGTAGATGTAGACTGGTTAGGTCCTGTCAGATATTAAGATGGCATAGAGCTTCCTATCAGTTTAATGCTTTTAGCTCGAGGGTTTTGAAACTTTTCTGTCCTCGATTTGAATTCCAGAACCAGATGAGTGGAATGGCATTGTGAAGAAGGTAATCGAAATTGACAATAGCTGGAACAACACGGCCGGGAAATACATTGAACTTTACAATTCAGTTAGAGGGAGATCTTGAAGGCACCCAGGTCAGTGATGGCATTCGTTGCAAATTCTAATTGCAAGATTCCCCTGATACAAATGCAAGAGCCAGGTAAAGGCCAGTAACATGCTTTCACTTTTGTTGTGGAACCTTCAATTCTGCTCAAAAGTTTTAGCACTGAAGACTTTTTGTTTACATGAAGCTGATGTACAGCGAGTAGGACGAACAGCCTGAACAATAGCACAATAAAGCAAAGAAACCACAATTACTAGCTGCCTGTACTGTTGCAGAATGATTTTTGTAAGATTATTGAGCATAATTGCTAGTATCATATGTGTATTGACTTAACAATCTCAGCGAAGTTACAGATGCTGGTGCCTCTGCACCCTGTAACTTAAACATTGGTAGTTTACATGCCATTATAGGCTAATAACTTTAAAAACATGATAGACTGATGCCTCAGTAGATTGCAAACTTAGTTTCCAAAAGAAAAAAACCTTATCACTAGCCCCATGATTTTGTCTCCAAGTTAAACTTGTTAAATGTCAGAATTACAATGTCATCCAAATAAAAAACAACACAGTATTGCAATGATCACCTTCACGTAAATTGAACATCCAACAACAGCCTTGAATGTAGCATTACAGATCAGCAAAGTATAGCTGCTGGCAGGCATCCAGTAAATATTATTGTGATGGAACTTCTGAAGAATAGATAGAGCTGCTGCGGCAGGCCAAAATGGTTTTCTGCATATTTTACTTTTGCCTTGAATGCGAGTATATTATGCTAACTATTGGATGAGCTTATTTTGAATTCTTCCACCAGCTTTGAGAAGCTGAAGTGCCATCACTGAGTAACTGACCTAGGGAAGAACATTCTAGGACATTATGTGCATAGTTAAAGAAAAAAAGAAATGTGTTTAAACTTGAAATCTATTATATACTGGCGCTGATATTGATTGATGAGTTTTACTCTTTACCATCATCTAGAACTAGAACAAGGTAACTGTCGATAACAGTGGTTATCCAATGAGCAACATTGATGACTGTACATTCATTTGTTTCATTCTGTGATGTTTTCTGAATGATACTGTCAGTTGCCGAATCAATTGATGCAGTAGCCTCATCAAGAACTAGAATTTCTCTTGAGCAATAGTGTTCTTGCAAGGCAAATAAGTTGTCTTTGGTCTAGACTCCAGTTTTCACCCTCTTCAGGAACTGCATCATTTTTCAGAATTGTAATAACTAAATGAAGTAAAATGGACAGTTCTAGAAAAACGAGTGCTACTAATCTGTGTTTTTCTGTATTGTTTATCTTGGAAACCTAGGGGCTTTGAGCTTGTCTTGCTAACCCATCCAAATGGCACTTTCTAATAACCTGAAAAACATATCAGAAGATTTTGATGAGGATATGATTCTAGTTCACTGATAAAAGGAGGAAGATTTTCAATTCTTACCTCACAATTTCCCTCCTCGTTGTGATGGTGTACAGGATCCAGATTATTCCTTATGGTTGCCTGAATGTGTTGGGTCCTGAGGTTTTATGCTTAAGTTGGACCTTAAATGATACAATCCAACTGAAGTTATATCTAGTCCATCAATTACAATCTGTCCTTGTTAGGGCTCAACCAGCCGAATAGAGCTTGAATTAGAGTTGATTTTCCACCTCCAGCTCTTCCCACAATTCCTATTTTCTTCTGTCCAGGGAAACTGCGATTTATTCCCTTGAGAACTGATGGGGGAGCAGGTTCATAACGCACTTCGAGGATTTTGATTTCTATGCATCCAGTCTCTGGCCATTTCTGTTCTGGACTTGTATCTTTAAGGACCACAGGTGCCTCGCATGGTATGCAACTAAATTGAATTATTCTCTCGACCGAGATCTTCTTGTTCTCGACATTGCACACATTCCAGATAACCTAGCTTGTAGAATATTAATCTTCAAACCATATGTGACTGCTAGTCCTGCCAAGCCTGAAATAAGATCGGCTCCATTTAGTCGGGCGATTTCATGTTCTTGCTGTCACCTCTGGTGTTTCAGGCCGAGACCTATAACACCTCTTGCTGTCCGGTCTGACCGAACAGCTCCTTTTGGTGTCCGATCTAACCGAACAGCAGGTCGTCTTTAATTTGAGAGGACTGCTTAGTGGACGGGAACAGCGTAGAACAATAAAAGACTACTGAATGCATGGCAATAGACAGACTACAGCCATTTGTTTTATTCAATCCTTGATCTCAATTGACATATTAAAATTTTAAGAATGAGTTGAGGTGCATGTGCTTCAGTTCTAGACAACTTTTGGTTGATTCTGCCTCCTCCATGTAACCTCAATAACTTCCACACCAAAGCTTTGATGGAAGGTACAAATCGATTCATGTTTTTAGTTTTTTTCCTTCAACACAGAGATATTAATAAACCTTGAATAAATAGGGCATGGGCGCATGGCTAGCAAAAACAGGGGAAAATGTTACTTACCTTGAATATATGTGCTTTTGTATGTGCATCAACTGCACTGAAAGGATCATCCAAAAGATAAACATCTGCATTACTGTATATTGCCCTAGCTAATTGAATTCTCTGCTTTTGACCTCCACTTAAAGTTCTCCTCTCTCTCCCACCACTGTAAAGTCCTTATGGACCAGTTTCTCAAGGTCCTCTTGGAGTGCGCAAGCTTCTATAACATTCTTGTAGAATGCCTTGTTCATATTGTTTCCAAACAATATGTTGTCTCTAATTGTACCAGACTGATCAGTCCAGGGTGTATGAGAGACATAGACCCTGGAACCAACAACCTCAATTCCACTTCCACATATCCTAGGGATCTCTCTGATAATACTGAAAAGCAAACTGGACTTGCCAGATCCAACTAACCCGCAAATGGCAACCTTGTTTCTCTCCATGATTCTTATATCCTCTCCGATAGTAACTGTTGGCTCCAAGATGTTTGTGTTCCTTGTTTCCCAAGCATATTCTCCATTGGTAATATTAATCACTGAATGGTTTTGCTTGTTACCTTTGATTGCTCTTGGTTATCTTCTCTTAAGAATTCTCGGAATCTAGTGATTCAAATCCTTGCATGTGCAACAGCAGAAATAAGCTCTGGCATGTTATGAATCGGCTCATGCAGAATTTGGAGGGTAGCTAAAGCTGAGAAGATTGAACCTGAACTAAGCTTTCTGTCTATTATACTACAAACTCCAAATGTCATTAAGGAATTAAAATTGGTGAAGTCCAATGCAGAAAGACAAGTGCTGACTTTGCGTACAGGAATTTCACCAGCCAACCTCTTTCAGTTTCTCTGAGATGAAGCAACTTATCTACAAAGGTAGGCTCCCAAGCATGCAACTTCAAGATTTTCATGCTTTTTAGAGTCTCGGATGTAGCTTTGATTCTACAGTCTTTTGCTTCCATTATCATAGAGTGGAGTCTTTTATGGAAATTTGACAAAGGGGTGTTGCTCGCCATAATCAAAACTGTAGAAAGAACAGACAGAATCGAAGGGATCCATCCAAGATGTTTGATTAATACGAACAATGCAAGCATCACTTGAACTGGCAGCAACCAAACTTCTTGAAATCGCTGGATGAATTTCACAACTTTTTCAGTATCTGTATTGACATAGTTGATAATCTTTCCATTTCTCTCCCCATCACTCTTCACCCTTAGCAATTTCTTGTGAAGCGATGCCAAAATGTCTGCACGAATCTGTATTCCAATCTGGTAAGCTCCGAAGTACCAATGTCTGCGAAAGAGACTCGACTGTCTTCGCAACAAAAATGACAGATGCCAGAACAAAACCATAATGGCTACGATAGTCATCCTTGGAAGATAATAGTTGAACGAAGTTTGCGATCAGAAAAGGTCCCGTGTGGGAAGCCATGACATAAACCCCTGAAAAGATTTAAAACAAAAAAATGTACACAACCAAGATTGAAAATCTAAACAAGAATGATCAAAGAAACGAAGTTATTATACCAGCAAACATAGCATTTAGGGCCAGGGATCCCAAAACAGAACTAAAAATAGCATTTCCTAATAATGGGGTTTCGGTCTTGTCCTTCTCAAGAGATTCTTCTAACAAGGAGAAAACTTTATCAGCCATAGCTGATTGAGGGAAAGTAGGAATATCAGAAGCTTTAAGTTTTTCTCTATACCCTTTCGAAAACAGTGTTTTAAGCCATCTGAAAGTAATTTTGCTCCAAAAGCTGGCCTTGGTATAGGGATCATCAACTTTCAATGCATCCACATCCTTGTTTAGGAGATGACGCCCAAGTTCTTCTTTGTATTCCTTTAAGCAATTTAACAGTGGAGGACAAGCAGCAACAGCAGAAAAAAAACCTTAGTAATCAAACAAGAATCTAAACAAGTTAAACAAATCCAAAAAAAAGAGAGAGAGGGTAGAAAACAGCATGGTAGAGAAGCATTACACACTAATGAATTAGCATAATCTAAAAATAAAAGAAAAATTAGCAGCAGTACAAGAGTATCAAGTTACAGCATAGTCTTTGTTAGTGCGGAAATATATTAAAATAATATATATTTTTATTTAAAAAAAAATTAACATCATAATAATAAATAAAAATTATTTAAAAAAAAACAAAAAATAGTTTGGAATAAAGTTTCAAACCGCCTCTACGAGACACCAATGGGGTACTGCAGCAAAAGACCTTCTGCTGACTAATCGATGAGTTTTGGAGAAGAAGCTCGAAATTATAGAATCACATCAAAGCGTAGGCTATAACTGATAAATTGTAATTGACTATATATTTTATTTTTTGGAGAAGCGATAACAACCTTTGCGATTGTCTCCAGGAAAAAGGCTAGACTTCTAAGAAATCCTATGTAGAACATTGTTTCCATATTCTACATGGAAACCTTTTAAATAACCTTTTCTACTTGTAAAATTAAAATTCCATTTTCCTGACGTATTCTAAATAATAAATGCTCGATGGATATTGAATTTAATAAATGAATCACGATTATCATCCATGTCCACCTCTTGACCAGACATCATCCAAGTGTTGTTTTTGAAAAAAGCTTGCCGGCCGCACAAACAAGCACTGACTTCAAACAGTGGCTGCGCATAAAAGCTGGCTTTAAGAGTACCATCTTCCTCTTCGCTTCGTTTCGGTCAGTCACCATCATGTGTAGTTGATAAATAAACAGAGTAGTCTCGTGGCAATAAGCAGAGTACCATCAACTCAGCTGGTAGCCTGGCATGCAATGCATCCATTTCCAAGTCCAATGGCCATAAATGATGGATGAGGATTCTTCAAATACATATTCAAATAGAGACCGAGCTCTCCCTTCTTTGCCCCCGTTTTTTGTGCGCTTAACATGTTGCAGAAACCTTGTACAATCTCTCTTGACATTTGCAAATTGTAAGGCGTGTGGGTAACCACATCCACTTTCTACCTAAAACATGGACTGGCAACAAAAAAGATAACCCCATCACAGAGAAAGGGGCAGCGGGAACAAATGCTAAATGTATTTTACATACAACAACATAAAAGGAGGGCAATTATTCAAAGGAACTGTTATCATGGGGAACTGTTGAATTTTCTTTCCTTTTTCTTTAACTTTTCTTATCACTATTTTCCCTCCAAAATGGTAACATTACAAACCTTCCAATGGCCAAATGATCTCTGGAAAATCAGTACAAAGAGAACCCAGGATTAAATTCAAATTGGGCATCAACTACATAGTATACAAAATCTACTCCTCCTACTTTACGCTGCCACATCAAGACTATCACCACCTCACCAATCACTCTTGTCTTCCCCGTTTAAAATAACCCAGAAAAAAAAACTGACCACATTAACTTTCCTCAATTGTCCATAACAAAAAAGAAGCAAAACAAAAACCAGCTTGTTAGTTTTGTCGTCAGGCTGCTCAGATACCCAATATACCACCCCACATGTCAGCGATCAAAGAATCTATCAAATCTTTAAAAGGAGTTTGTTCCGTCAGGGACCAGCAATCCAGCGATTCTGGCAACTTCAACTAACAGCTCCTATCCGTCAACTTAACTGTGGTCATCTTCTCAACAGGCTTAATCCTGGTATTTGTGGCTGCCCTCTTTCAACCTTAAATCAGGAGACAAGTTATGGTTGCTGGAATCTTCATCTTTTGAAACCTCAATGTCTGAATCATTAGCAAGTTCCCCAGTAGTATTGCAATTATTAGCTGGCAAAACCTCCATACCATGTCTTAAGCTAGCAACCTCTTCTCTGGCAGCCAGTTCTTTATTAACATCATCCCACTGGAGAGATTGCACAAAACTATCAGACATTTGATTTATGGTCTCATCAGCAAGCAAACCTGGACCATCTACTTTCAAACTAGGTTGCTGTTTGGCCTTCCTTTCCTTTGAAGCTCTCTCACTTTGATCATAAAATTCAAAATCATCGATGATAGATGTAGGTGCATCATAATCCTTGAAAATTTTCAACATCTCAATACCCTGTTCCAGTTTCACCTGAGTATTTCAGCAAAGAGAGAGAGAGAGAGAAATAATAAAACCCATTAGGCCAAAAGAATTAATCAATTAAAGGAGTTGAAGCCAAAAGAAAATTGGCAAAAAAGATGCTTAACCAGAAAACATTCATATTGATTGAATGGTATATATGCAAATAAGGCTAAACACAGATCTAAAAGGGATAATGAGATTAGCAAAAGCTTTAATGATGTCTGATTCATGAGAAATTATATCAATAGCTGGAAGTAGATATAAACTAGGACCAGCAAGAATGAAATGAAGTTATAAACACCAAAAACTATCCTTTTAGATCACAAGCAACTACACACAACACTATCATTTCCTATTCAAATAAATAGTACACACAGCCCAGGACAATTCACCACCAAAAAAGAAAACCGATTGCTATGCTTTTTGGACCACCAGACCACTTCAGTCAGCATAAAAATTCCTTTTGCAACCCAATGTAATTGTCCTACGTTTCATTATAAAAATAAGGAATCAAGAGAATGATCCCTCCATTCTAGACACTGAGTCCAAAATAAAATAATATCAATAATAATAAAAGAGGAGATATGTTGATAAAAAAATTTATTGCTTTACCGCTTGTGAATCTCGACTATGAGTAACAGGCTTGTTATCATTGTTTTCAAGTAGCATGTGCCGGAAACGACTGTTGGGGACATCTTTGATAATATGCCACTGGACTGGGAACTGGCCATTCCATCTATCTTGCTGCCAATAATCAGCATCCTTCTCAAAGTCTACAGGTCCAACCATTTCAGCTACTCCACAAAACTGTCCACTTGCATTGACCTTCACAAAGAGAAACAAATCCAAGACCATTAATAAACAAAAAAATAAAATTTCTATTTCAGAGCAGCAGAGAATTTAAAATAACACTTTCAGAAACAGCTTGCTCACTAAAATGATTTTGATGTTCCAATTCAACTTCAAAATGTAAGAGACAACAAGATGCAGCAGGAATCTCAAAAAGACTGTTTCAGAATCCAGTCTACAAGTTAAAATCCAACCAACATGAACTTATAGACCATGTTCACCAAAATTTAGAATTTAACCCAATATAAGATACAGAAGAAGGCCAACTATACAAGGAATAGCTAGAAGCAAGTTTAAGCATGCTGGAAGTGATTAAGTTGAATAGAAAAAAAGATGCTTGAAATAAACAGCTTCAAATAATACAAGCACATGACATCAGCACGAGACCTTCAACATGGTGACTAGTTTCATGTTCATATTAATATATATAGGTCTGTATTCAAGAAACAACTACCACTTTCATTAAAATTGAGTAAACTCTACAAGCATTAGCTTCAACCAGGTTCACAGCAGTCACATTGCCCCTAATGATAACGGGAAAAAAAGCATTAAAATAATGTCAAGTTACACTGGCATACCGAAAACAAGAGAAAGACTGGACAGTTTCCTTCCTTTTCCTTTGCTTCACGATAAGCAGCATCAATTTTTTTGTTCCCATGCGGTGTGCTTGCCCAAATACTATATTTAATACTTTTATGCACATTGTCCTCACTGAATGACTTGATTATGAAAAACTTGGCATTCTCGTAATCAGTGACAAAATCTGGCATGTTATATAAATCAAGCTGAACCCCAGAGCTAGCAGAATTGCCTTCGCTTTTACCAGAGGAGGAAAGCTGTTCAGTGGTGTTCTTGCCCTTAAGCTTTGAAGCCCTTGGTCCTCGACTACGGTCAAAACCAAGTGGATCATTAGAAGAATAAATTGAAACCTGATCTCTCTCTCTTCTCCTACCTTTATCAAATCCAACTCGTGTCCGGTCATTAGCCCCTGCATAAGAAATTGAACCACCGCCAAAACCAGAGCTCTGATAGGAGCCACCATGCGGGTAATGTCCAGATGAGGAAGTTGATGTATATCCATATCCATGCAATGGTCTTTGCGGATAACCCTGGAACCATTTTTTAAAAAATAAAATAAAACTAGAAGCCGTTATCAAACACCAAAGGCTCAGGCAAGAAGCGGCTAGTTAAGAATGAGGACAAATATGCAAGAAGACTAACTAGAACTAATCTTAACCCCTTGCTCTAACCCTGTAACTTAACAACATATAGTAATCATGATGTTTCAAGATCCAGAACAAAATTTACTTTGAAACTCTTCGTAAAAGTTAAGCGTTTTTTGGGTTTTGAAACTTGTGCATCAATTCTGAAGAAACTAAATGGCAGTTGGCAGTAGTGACAAGCAAAGAAAACAAGCGGAAGAGGTGAATAAGAAAAGGAAATCAAAACTATGGAAAATTCTAGATTTTGCAATAGCTAGGAAAAGATAAAACAAACCTGAGCAGCATGGTGCTCATATGGCCCAAGTATGCCCACTGGTTGAGGATAAGCAGATGCGGATGTTAAAGAGCCAGAGCCAGGAGCCCCAGGCACATTCCCCCCACCAAATGACCCATACTGTACCATGTAACCTGATCCTGGTCCAAAAAAGGAGGCATCACCATTGCTTTCCGATGACATTATCTCTGATGAGCCTGGAGGACCTGACGATGGCATATTTGGATGGTAAAATGGCGAAAATGGAATCTGCTGTGGGGAGTATAACTGACCATCTAGCACTAAAGGAGTTAGAGGTGTAGCGACTGGAGAATATTGGCCGTATCCCATATCAGGATTAAAGCCATATCCAGAATGAAACATAAGAGATTGATTATCATTGTAGATAACCTGCTCACATCCATGACACAAGAGGAAGAAAAAAAAACAAATGAATTATTCATTCAAAACACCGGACACAGAATTCTACAAAAATCTGAAATTGAAAGGAAATATTCTCACCGGTGATAAATGCAACCCATCAGCCGCATTAAGATGATGATGTTGCGAATACCCATCCCAAGCACCAGTGCTATTGCCATAACCTAATGCAGCAAAAACCACCCGCAACACTCTAATCAATATTCTGACAAATACAGCTCGTTATTAACCATGAACAGTACAATTGGGAAGGCAAGTAACTAACCCCCATAAGGTGGTGGCATTGCCAGGTCAAGCGAGGAATAATCATAAGGATTGAACTGCGGCGGCGGCGGCGGCGGCGGCGGCGGAATAATGCTAAGATCCGGAGGAGGAGGAGGAGGAGTCAAAGACGAGTGGGGGCGTTTTACGATGGCTGATTCCGCAGAAGGAGGATTGGCTGAAACAATCCTCTCATCATCCGCCGAGAGCGACTAATAAACAAATTACTCATAAATTAGGTAGACGAAAGAAGAAGAAAACAGTGATTATTAATTAAGTAATAAAAAAATCACCTGTTCCATAGTAGAATTATGGCGATTAGTAAGTGATTCTCCTGCAAAAAGAGATTATTAACAAACTCGGTTATTTTCAAAAAGGAAAAGAGTATGAAACAAGTAAAGAGAGGGAAATAGGTACCAGGGGGAGGTGAAAGACGATGTTGATTCTCGTCCATGGATTGTGAATTTGAGTTTGAGAGATAGAGGAGATCTGGGGATGGATGGATGGATGGATGGATTTTGTAGTAATGAAAAAGGACGTAATTAATATAGGATTGATTAAGTTGATTTGGATTTGGAATTATTTTTGAGTTTGGGAGGGAAAGGGCAACCACCGTACAAGGATGAGGAAGGAGGGTTTAGGGTTTTTTATTATGACTAAGGAGTAAGGAGCGCTCTATATTCCCGTCCACCGTGGTGGTGGTGGAATACGCTCACTCACCTGCACACAAGGCGAGGAAACACGGTGTCAGGATAGCTGGACCAAATACTGTATACTGAGGGTGGGGATACCACTCTTTTCAATTTCATAATCGAAAAGTAAATTTCTTAAAAACACAGGTTGTGGTGATGGTCCCGGCGGGGCTCGAACCCGCGACCTTCGGCTCATAAGACCAACGCTCTAACCAACTGAGCTACGGGACCGTGATGTTTTTCAGTCATAGCATTTTTATATATAAAACATTTTGTCTGTCCTGCTTCAATGATATGACAATAATAATCCTTAAAAAAAAATTGTTTTTGCAGCCAGAAAATTAAGGTTACGGATGTCATGGTGATGAGGATGGTAAAATCACTGCCGTATCTTTGAAGAAAACTGCGGTGATCTTCCAAGACACGTTAGTTGAAATTGATGAATAAACATACCATTGCTTTGTTAGGACTTAGTTAAGATCTTATAACAATGGATTTGAATATCAATCCGACCATTCAAGATGCATGCCACTCCAGCTTCATAAACTGGATATAGCCATTGACACTCATTTGAATCCAGAGGGAGTGCTCAAGAGGTCGTTGTTCTTCCATCAGTGCGTTTTCTGCAGAAGAAACACGTCCAATTTTGGAGTTGAGCTAGCATTTATCATTTCCCGGGTCGACATCACTGTTTAGCTTACAAGCATCAGCTGAGTTCTGATCAAGAGAGGTGGATCCATGCATGATCATTGAAGCCACCTGGTTTACATAAGAGATAGCATAGCGTTCGTACTCCCAACATCTGGACAAACAACTTCATTTAGGCATGCTCGAAATAAATGGAGCATTGTGATCTTAATATCTTATTTATGGTGATGAATGTTTCAGGTTCTTCAAATGCTGGAATTTCCGATGGCTGTGAAAAGAGTGCATACTCTTTAGTGTGCGCACGCGAGCGTGTTTAAGGTGGTTATAATTATGCTACATGGTGGTATGATTTTAATCTCTGATGATACTGAAGCTGATGCTAATGACGAGGCCAGTTATGAGCTGTAGGGTTTGGATCCTCTTCAGAGAGAGCTTGCCCCCTTACAAGACCAGCAGCATGCTAGCTCGCCCCACTAGTCTTTGTATCGTCATGTTTTAATTGGATCCTTGATTGAATATTGCCTGCTGTTTTAGATCATCAATGGAAAAACAAGTTTGATTTGACATCTCCAGCTCGTGAAGCTTTAAAAGAGTGTTATTTCTTGAAGAACTATTGCAGTGTGTTTCAATTTTGCACCTATCATGTTCCATTGATACTTGGGAGAACTTGTCTTCACTAGAATATTTCTCGAAATCATTTCTGTGTAACTCTTACTAGAATGGCCACTTGTAGCATCGTGCTTGTACCCCGGGAATGCGGCTCCTTGTGGATGTGGAAAGGATGAGTTGCTTGTCAAAGACTGATTTTATTACCATCAAAGCAGCCTTCTTAAAGCCCCCCTACTTGCCAAGTTTAGTTGAGGAGAAAAGGAAATCTAACAGGGAATTAATGTTGTCATCAAGCAAAGAAAACAAAATCCCTCGAACCATTCATTTTGCCGTCTGACAAAGTTACAAATGTCATGCCAATGATAATGTCCAGATAGAAGAGAGGTAATAGCAAGGTTTTAGCCACATTGCAGTCCAAATGGTGTTATGACACGGTGTTTTTAGTCGAGAAAATACAGTGCAGCAGCAACTTCATTCAGGACTTCCTTTTGAACAGCACTCTGGCAAACATTAGTTTGAACTGCAATTCTGGAAGACTTCAAATGGTTGTAAGTTGATGCTTTAGAAACCATCCAAATGTTCGATTTTGAAAAGTTGCCAGATGAAAGCAAACCTGGAAATCAGAAAGAAATGACTTGACTAATTGAGCATCCCAAAGTTAAGGACTTCCAATCAAATGGAGTTTAATCAATCAACATGTACACAAAAAAGAGTTTAATCAACAAACATAAACTCTTCGGGACCAATGCAAGTTGAGTTGGAAAGCTATCCTCCAGTTTTTCTAGTTGTCTGTGCAAGAAAGAATGGCAAGGAAACCATGATACTCAGATGCAGCCCTTTTTAGCAGAACTAGCCATTCAAGAATTGACACCTTACTTAAAGAAAAACAGAAAACTTGTCCAGGAAAAAAGTTCCATTCCAGAAAGCGACAGTAATGAAAGTAAAACACCATATCATCACACTATGAAAGAAGGACGATTGAACATCAGGCCCAAACAAGGAAGAAAAAAGGAGATGCACAAAAAAAAGTGCAAAATAATGAATCGTACCAACATCGACCAAACATGTGGATATCCATTCCAGAAAATCATATAGCAATGAAAGTCAAACACCAAACCATGACAATATGAAATAAGGATGACTGAACATCAGGTCAAAAAAAGATAGGTACACAAAATGTGCAAAATGATGATGAAAAAACTGACCTTAACGAGCAGTTATTTCACAAAGGAAGAGCTGAATTATTTCCAATAATTAGCTGAAATGATTGGAATAAAAGCAGCTGGTAGCATAGGGTGCTTTGAGCAGCTGAAACTCTTGCAATTGGACGTTTCCATTGTCATGTAGATCCAAAGAATGCACCCGAGACTCAAGGGATGGCTGTTCCATCCGTGCATTTTCTGATGAAGCAACTGGACAATTTTGGAGTTCAGGATTTATCATTGGCTGTGTAAAGCTTGTTTGGTTTGCAAGCATCAGTTGATCCAGAGAGGTGGATCCATGCTCATTAGAGCCCCAAGAAGTGGTTGACAGAAGAGAGAGAGCACGCCGAAGATCTGGTGCTACCTCAATGTTAGAAGTTAATGCAGACCCTTCAAAACCTGTTTTTTTATATATAAAAAAAAAAAACCAATTGTACACGCCATATTGATTTTTGATTTAGTGTAAGAAAGGCACCAAAAAAGGTGGAAGATGTGCATGTTAAGAAAGTGAGCAACAATGTTAAACGAACATAAAATTCATGTTATGCCCAACCAATCTTTTCCAACAGTGTTACTATTTGTAAGTGAAACAAACCTTGACTAAAGGCCCGGGGTGTACTTCTCTCAAAAGAGAGAATTTTATCCGAGTCTGTTTGTATTGTTGAAGCTGCATCTGACACTTCATTGCAGGAATAGCTAAGCTGCCTATGGATGGCCCCTGCTTTTGCAGGCCTAATAAAAAAATCTCCAGCATGAGTGACTTTAAAGCTGCACTCGCTTTGCCAAGTTGAATTTCCTGCCAGGAAAGGCACCCTATATTCAATACAACATTCATCTGCTGTCTACCATCTGTATGGGTACAAGAAATGGCTGCAAACCAGGCTATGATCAGGAAGAGTTATAATGTAGAAGAAAATACTTTCTATCAGCGGTTATAGAGACTGAGATATAATAATCACCTATCATATATTGTTCTCTAGGGTTCCAGATTAAATAGCTATTTGATTAAAGAATTAAGAAAAAAATGAGTCACACAGAAGGGAAGTAAGGATCTAACCAACAATGAACCAGTCATAATAACAAGCACAACATCAGATGCAGATAGGGATGCTTATAAGGATTTATATTGGAACACAAGACAGCTAAAACCTTTAAAATTGAAATGACAACCATAAAATGATGACGGTGGTGGCCTTGCTGAATTGAACCGGATTGCCTCAGGTTGTGGCCTCCGTCGCCTTGCATTGTGATCAGAAAGACGTCTACGACAGCTTCGCTTCTTGTCATCAAACTCTGATAATTCATGGAACCTAAACAAAATTTATTTTACAATATAAATGCAGCATCAGTACACTTATTTAGTAGTAGATAATAACATCAGAATAGTAAAACCAAATGCAACAAAGCTAAACCCTGGAAAATAAAAACAACTAATTACTAGAATTCCACAGAAATCAAGGTTTGAAGAACCTACCTGCTGCACTGTTGGCAAAATCGGCGCTCCATGCCAGCAACAATAACCTTAGGGCTTTTGGAATGTTTTTCACAGATTCTATGCCTGCGATGGTAATCTTTAGCTGACTTGAGATCAAGGCTGCATTCTTCCACCTGGCAACGTGGAGACTGTGTACTTGGATACGACGCCCTGGATCTCTTTGTTGTAGCAGTACATGGAGTGGAAACAATGGATGAAGATGATGATTTGGCAGTGCTGGTTGAACATATGTCTTCAAAGTACATCCGTTTACCAAGCTTCAAGCCAATTATGGGTTCACCAGAGCTGGCAGAAGCACCCAGAGATGGAGTTTTCTCAGTACTTTCTACCCTGGTCATGTCCTTTCTAATGATAACTCCAGGAAAACCATCTGCAGTGCTATAAGTCTTGATCCCCCCCTTCAATGAAGAGTCGACAGAGGGTGAAACTGAGTTGTTGGATGAAGAGCCATGCCACAAATCAGAGCTTGATAAACCACCACCGCCAGACGAGTAAGTTATCACTTTATCAATTGCTCCATCTCCCTCTGTCTCATGGTATACCAATGGTACTTGTTTTGGAATGTCACTTGCCTTGGTACTTAACCCTACTATGTTCTCCCAGTTCCCCTCAGATGCAGTGGAGTTCCAGTCCATCACATAAATTGACCTTACAAAACAGATTTAAGTTCTCTTCTTCCCATTCAATACATAAACTATGACCCTTGCAAAATCACTTCTGCATGCATATATTCAGTGTTTCAGAATCATGACTGGAGAAATATTCAGGTGATGTGAAACATGTAAAACATGCTGAAAGAGCAGGAAACAGAGAAAGCTTAAGTGATGTGAAACATGTAAAACATGTGGAAAGCTCAGGAAACAGTCATACCTAACTAGTTACAGCGAGGGTTTAGCCCAATGCACTACTTAGACCTAATGAAAAGAAATTAAACTACACACAAGTTGAACAAAATGAAAATTACCCTGTAATTGAAGGAAATGTGAAGGCATGAGAGATGTACAAGCAGTTGATAATTATATTTCTCAATTGTTGAGATTCAGCATCTAGACTTAGGTTATGGTTACCTTCAAGTCAAATTGCAGGCTGTTTCTTGGATCCTCTGTTTAAGCAAATATCGTGTTAGGAAGGCTGTAAAAATTTGCGGTGTTCCCTTTAAGAAAACAGATCAGGACTTTCACGCCCCAGCTTATAACAGGCTTGCAGAAGCTAGACAGAAAAAAAAAGGAAGCAGCCAAAGAAGAACAGCTGGCTTTACATAAGAAGGTCGCTTTCAGCCCATTATTCTAGTTAGATTCTTAAACTCCCTTCCCAACAAACAAACAAGAGAAATTTAATCTGTCGAGTCATTCAAGTGGACCTTTCCCCTTCCCATCTTGGACAAGAAATAAAGCTCAGCACATTTAACCTGTGCAATGCTGCCACCAGGTTGCTAACAAAGTCACCATAGAAGCTCTAAGCTCCACCAGGTCGCCCCCAAGTTACGAAACAGAATCCTAATAAGCAGACATAGTGAAAAGTTTAAATCAAATCAGAAGACTGAACTATTATGCAGAGAATGCAAATGTTAAACTGAATAAAGTGAAAAGAAGCATTTATCTGAACTATACAGCAATCACGACTGTTAAAAGCATGAGCCATCTGCTTGATAGGTTCCCAAATAAGCAATCACTTTACATAAAAATTAACCTTTTTGTTGTTGTAAAATTAGATTCACTATGTCGAAAGAGAAAGATAATCAGCTGCTATCTAACTCCATATCATTACTGGTAAATTGATAATTCAATCCTGCAGCAGTTTACTGCCCTAAATAATTACTACCTTAGCAGCAGCTGAAAGCATTCAAGTCAGCATTGTCCATTCATTTCCAACAAGGCCTCATGAATGAAGTTAATGTCACTTCAACTTTCAAACAATAGAATGCAACAGTATTAACTGTCTCTCCAATTAGCTTTACAGATAGGTTTCCCAAAGATTTACATGTTCTGAGAATTTCTCAGCACACACATGTCTGATTGAAAAGTAACTGTTTCATTAAAAAAAAAAACTGACCATAACACGCTGATGCATAATGGACCACTTCTTAGAAAACAATAGAACATGTAGCTCCTCATATCAAGTTTTCACTTCCAAAATAAGCTAACAATTTCTTCTTCTTTTTTTTAACCAATCAAAAAACACTTGGGTAACCATTGTTTTATTAGCAATGAAGAAGATAATCATGATGATGACTCTTCAGCAAAACCATGAACTCTTACAAAGAAAAAGAAAAGATACACAAATCAATCAGAGAAGTCTATGCCCACATGATTTATTTTTTTCTTTCAATTGTGATGTATAATTCTCTTAACAGTCAAATTGAACATTCACAGGTCCAGAAATAATTCAAAAACTTAGGTTTTCTAAATGAATCAACATTCATTGCACCATCAATACATGTGATTGAAAGACAAAACAACAATAAACCACACAAGTAACTAACAAATCATAGATTTTGGTATCCTAAGAGTTGTATTTGTTATCTTCCTCAAGTCAACAATTGTCTCCAAACTACCCTCATATGCTTATACACCTCCAGGGAGCAAATATAGAAAGATTTACAAAATCTTTCCTTTTTGCTTTATTGTAAATACTAAATAATTTCCATAAGTCCCATTTTATCACTTAGCCTCACCCCACACAAGAAGCCAGCCACATCATCACATGTACTTGCAGCTACATACACACACACATACACATACACGCATTGACTCGTCCTTATCCTTATACTCAATCATTCATCAACACACCTAAAAAAGAAAAAAGTTTCTTTCTTTAACCCCTTCCTAGGAAACTGAGCTCTTGGATTTACTTTAAGCAAAACCAAAACCACACACGCTTCATTCACCTACAAATTTACAACCCTAATTATAACAAATAAATATTTCAAATTTATAAAAAGAACCCTTTTTCTCTCACAAAACCCATGTCAGAAACACACAAAAAAACAAACAATTTGGAGAGAGGGAGAAGAGAGAGAGCTCTCGTTATTATAGAGAGAGAGAAATTTGATAAAGTTGCAGACTTTACAGGTAAAACTGAGAGAGTGAGAGCTGATGCAGCTTGACATAAGAGGGGGGCATGTGGGCTGAGTTGAAACGAGTCAGGAGGCCGTGTTGTCTCAGTGAGTGAGTTATGTACTAAAAGTGGAAAGAGAGTGAAGGGAGATAAAGCAAGAGAGCCATAGATTTGTTACTATTTATAGTCTTTTTTTTATTTTTTATGTTTTATTTGTGTATATAATAATTAAAGACACTTATAGAGTCCTTTGTTTTGCGTCCTTCGTGACGTTATCCTCTCCACGATAGTTTGGCCTCGGTGTTTGGGTTTATTACGGTTAATGCCACTGTCATGGAACTTGTGTTTTTTCCCGGGGGGGTGGACAGTGATATCTCTTTCCATTTTGGTTGGTGCGTTGCGACAGCAGGAAAAGTCCAAGCTACTTTTTAATACTAAAAATGCCCTTGTTTTTCTTTCTGAATTACAACAGGGTCCCTCATTCTTGGACTTCTCCAACATCCACGAAAACCATTCAAAGAGAATGAAATCAGCCAGTTTTTCTACTCATTTTTCTCTAATTATTCTTTTAATCTTTGAGGCTCTTTGTTATGATTTCATCGGATAAAATTTTAAAATTTCTTAACCTTTTTTTTATAATTTAATACACATTATGATTAAAAGGTATTTCTTAAATTAGTCTGTATTAGATTTGTTATTTGCTCTTCACCAGGTAGAGCAAAATTTGTTTACATAGAAAATAGTGGGGGGGTCATTGGTTCAAGCAGTGCAAACAATGTGGGAAAAAAACAATAAGAATAACTATAAGAGATTAGCCCAATAGAATCAAATCATAAAAAAATATCATATTTGTTTTTTTTTAAAAGAAAAACATGCAAACTCAAGCAAAACTAGTATGAAGTAAAATGAATCGTGTAAGCTTTCGTTTAGTTATGATTGGAGATGTTTTCTCTTATCATGAGTTCAAAGTTATTTAATTATGAAAAGCATTTATAGAATCCATCTCAACTTATGGCAATAGAAAATTATAAGTTTATATGTTATTATTTTCTTAAAAAAAAAGAATTCTTTCAAACCACGAGTATCAATAAAACTTGCGTTCCCCGCCAGCGTGGAAGGTGAATTCATGTGGTTTGATGATGGCTGTACATTAGTTCCTGTCTTAGCTGGAGGCGGGACAGTCTACCATGGCTGTACATTAGTGAATGAAGGAAACATTAGAATCGTATGAACCATCCTCCATTACCTCTCTTTCTAGACCCTCAAGCGTATGAACCATCCGTCCGGACAGAGATGCATGACAATGTTCTTTAAGAGAGAACGTGGTTTATTCTAGCATTTTGAATGGGAACGCCTACCAAATACATGTTTATTGGACAGAATCTTTGTACACTAGACTCTTTAAAGACTAATATCTTTGCAAATTTCAACTTAGATACCTACAAAGGTCTCACAAACCTCTGATCGCATATATAAAATATGATAATTATCATCGATCGAGCTTATCACTCAAGATTATCTCTGATCGCACATTCAAAATATAATAATCACAAGAAGTAGTGCTTAATGTGAAAAGACTCGCTAAACTTGTTGCGACAAAAGCTTTGATTAACGGATTCTAACTGTTCTTTATAGGAAAAGTCACACTCTCTTAATAGAAATCTTCATAGCATAAACACAAGCGATGAAAAATCATGTTAATTAGGTGGAAGAAACCATTATGGCCACACAAAGTGACCTAGAACGTGTTGCTGGCATGTTTATGAACTGCCTAGAAATAAGTTTATAAATATGGCCAGATGCATCTGATATGAAGTTTGGAAGTTGTTGTTTTTCTATTCATGATGTTACAGCAGTCCTTCTGGGAATGCCATTTGATTTCTTGAAACACCATTTCGCTGGAATGATGCACCGAAAACCAGCAGGCAATCTAGGACTAGGTGCCGGCGGCGCCTCCAAGCGAGGCGACGAAGAAGATGGCAAGACATCAGCCCTTCTCCCCGTCTTCCAAATAGCTTTCACCACCGTCTTTTTATCCAGATACCCCATCACCGTAACCTTGTTTGATACACTATCGATCTGCACGCATGTTACCCCTGTAAAGTGATCGCTCATCGTTCAGCTCTGCACTTAATTACAAGCTTGAATGAAAAAGAATATGTAGTTTATCAATGGGATCTCGTTACCTTTGATCTTGCACAAGGCTTTGCGTACTGCTTTCTCACAAGACTTGCAATGTAGATGCACCTTCAACTCGATAACCTGTAAGGTACCACCATGCATGCTAGCTAGCTAATGATATATATCAAAACAGAGAGTAAAGAATGAGGAGAACGGCAAACCTCCATGGCTGTGTGCTGGCATGCAGATATACTCGGCAGCAGCAATCAGCACAAGCTTTCTCTCTGAACTTCTCAGCGTGTGTTTGTGTGTCAGGTAATTAATAACAATTGGTAAATTAATAGGTTGTAAGAAGCAATGGGTCGTGGCCATGATTGTTATTAGGTGGATCATTATGAGCGATGATTGCACAGTGACATGCGTGCGGCCATGCCATCCTTCCCTTAAAGTACACATTACTTGGAGTTGGATATAATAATGTACAAGGCAGCACTCGTATGATTCCACCAGCGGAAACGGGTCCTTCCTTCATCCTTACTGCCACTCAACTACTCAGCTCGTGGAAAGAGGCCTCTTCTATTCTGAAAGACGGCCCAAACGGCCCACCTTGTGATCCAGTATCAAGCCCAGCAATTAGTTCCCCTCCCATTTACAAGGCTTGCATAGAAGCAGCCGAGGGCGTAATAGTAGCTACTCACTGGATGAATAGGTTCACTCGTTTTTATTTTAACCAAATTTTCAATTGTTTTTTAAATGAAATGAAACACCTATATTTTAATAATAAAAAAAAAAAAAGATGGCTCGACGCGAAACTAAGCCCGGCCAGCTCCAAGATGACGTGTCAGCACATAGACGCATCGAGTTATTCCAGGTTTTATCTGAATTTTCTAACTAAACAAGCATGTTTATCATAATGAAATGATTAGAGTTGTATTCCTTTTTAAGTTGAACTCTTCTTAATGAAATGATTAGAGTTGCACTTCCACGTTTCTTGTTACAAAGCTTCAGCTTCACTGTCACGCTTTCCTTACAAAGCTTTAGCTTTGAAGTAGTGCAGAACACTTAGTGTTCAACACAGTTCATCCCAAATCATCTCCGACCATGTAAGTACTCGCCGCACATGCACCGTGAAGCAAGCCCACGGATGCAACAATCAAGAACCCAAGAGTGAAACTCAATCGGCCAGCCATTTTCTTGCCTCTAAAAATCAATGTTTTGGGAGCACGTACAATCTCCTTACAGACCTTGATTTCAGAAACCAAAAACAGGAGGGAATATATAGTTTTTCAAAATATGTCTTCACTGAAAACAGATGATGATCATTCCAGGCTAGGAATGCTCCTTTATATAGAGAGAGAAAGAGGATAGCCATGAAAGGGAAACTACTACTCAGTCCTTTATCCTGCCCACCTAGTTTTTTGCACCATGCAAATTGACCCTCTTTCTACAGCGTTTTGCCGTGAATGTTTTGATTTGATATAACTACCAAGAATCCAAACTATTGAATGATAAACAAAAAGTAATTCTATTTTTATTTTATTTTTCAATTCCATGATGAAAAGAGGCCCGCAAACTAATTTATATAGAAATCATCATTAATTCCTCTTTTTTAATTGGTTGGACGTATAATTGTCTCTTTTTTTTTTTGAGCACAGTTACCTTCAATTAAAAATTTTAAAATTGTCACAACAAGTTTATCCTGTAACTTAAAAAAGCCCATGCGTCCTGGGTTTTTTGTTTTTGCTCTAGGTCTTTATTATTATTATTAGGTTCATTAAGGACAATTTTATCCTTTAAATAAGGATTATTTATTTATTTTTTAAATGAAAAAAAATCTCATCTTAATTTTTATTTATCCAATTTTGTCCACCCATATTTATTTGACTAGAAATAGCCGACATCATTTTCCACTCTTGAAAAAAGGTTTCTCTCTCTCTAAATTATCGTTTTAATTTGATTAAAATAAACAACTTAATGCAGACCATGGCAAAGCATATGCCCATTGTTTTAATCCAAAACGACATTGTTTCAGTTTTTTATTTCTTAAACTCTTTAGTTTTAATCCAAAAAGGTTTTACGGTGGGCGAGAGTGTTTATGAAAAAATTTGAATTTTTTATTTTTTATTTTAAATTATTTTTTTATTTTTTTAGATTATTTTAATTGTTAATGTAAAAATAATTTTTTTTAAAAAAAAAACATTTTAATATATTTACAAAAAAACAAATTCAAAATTAACCGCAACTTAAACAGTCACTTAAGTTTGAATTAAATTAGTGAAGTGAATTTATCCGGTCCATGGGTTTATTCAGGTTAAATTCATGGCTTCATGCCTATGTGATTGGGCTAAAGGCTACGCGATTGGGCTCGCGGCTATCTTGAGAGAGTGACCAACTTTAATCAAGACCTCAATTACTTCGGCTTCCGCGATGACAAAAAGTTTGTTGAACCTTTAATTATTTTTTAACTCTCAACCTCATCCAATCTAATAGCACAAAGCTACAAAAATGGACAAGAAAGTGGTAAAGCCAGCGAAACCAAGAGATGTAGCAGAGTTTTGATTAGGATTAGAATTTGGCATTTTCCCTGCTACCTCAACTGGTTTCACTCCTTCTCCTTCTGTCTTTGCTGCTCCACCTGCTGCCTCTGCTGCTCCACCTGCTGCCTCTGCTGCTCCACCTGCTGCTTCACCTCCTCCTGGACGCGCTACCATCTTCCTTCCCACATTCTGAGGAACGATCCACCCTGTGGTGTCGCCTACCGTATAGGTTGTCTGTGCTGATGAGCTGTGTATCAAATAAGCTACAGAAATTGCAGCAAGTAACGCCATGCCGTATCCTCTTGCCATGATAATGTGTTGCTGAAGGAGGCTGCTCCGGTTTTTGTGGACTCTGTTTTTCCTTGTAATGAAAGAAAATTGCTAGCATGTACTTATAGTAATTTTGGCCGTTGGATGGAGAACACGTGTGAGATTCTTGACCTTAGATCAGGCCATGATAATGTGTTGCTGAAGGAGGCCGCCCTGGTTTTTGTGGACTCTGTTTTTCCTTGTAATGAAAGAAAATTGCTAGCATGTACTTATAGTAATTTTGGTCGTTGGATGGAGAACACGTGTGAGATTCTTGACCTTAGATCAGGCCATGATAATGTGTTGCTGAAGGAAATTGCTGAAGGATAATGTACTATATTTTTGTGGACTCTGTTTTTTCTTGTAATGAAAGAAAATTGCTAGCATGTACTTATAGTAATTTTGGCCGTTGGATGGAGAACACGTGTGAGATTCTTGACCTTAGATCAGGCCATGATAATGTGTTGCTGAAGGAAATTGCTGAAGGATAATGTACTATATTTTTGTGGACTCTGTTTTTCCTTGTAATGAAAGAAAATTGTTTTTCCTTGTAAGAGCATCTCCAGTGGTAGTAGGCATTTTGGAGAGCCAAATCTTTAAAATTGATGTTTAAATAGTATATATATGGCTTTTTTGTTGATGTGTGCTCCAATGGTAAAAGTCATTTTGGAGAGCTATTTTTTTATATTATTTTAAATATAATGCAATTATTTTGTATGTAGTTTAATTATGTCATTAATTATACAATTAATAGGAATATGTTATATAATTAAATAATTGCTTTTAAAAAACCCTCCAACAATATAATTATTAATTTTGTATATAATTTTTTACTCTCTTGTTGAGGTATTTTTATATAAAAACAAAAATAAATATTTTTGATATAGTTATATACATGCACACAGGAAGAAGCCTCAAAATTTTAGCTTCTCCACATGAGCTGCTATAAATAGCAGCTCATGCACGGGAAAGCCAGCTACCAAAATGACTTTCCCGGTGGAGTGTATAAAATGAAGTAAACAAGCCAAAATATTAATTTTTTATTTTTGGCTTCTCAAATGGCTATGCCGCTGGAGATGCTCTAATGAAAGAAAATTGCTAGCATGTAATTATAGTAATTTTGGGCCGTTGGATGGAGAACACGTGTGAGATTCTTGAGATTTTGCCTCGTGAGAAGAAGGGACCCACCAAACCGAGTGACTTTAGGGGCGTTGACTAGTCAATGATTTTTGTTTGCAGTGTGAACTGGGGAAAGCCCGTCATGAAAAGGTGGAAAAAATTGTGTGAATGAACCATAATGTGGGGAAGAATTTGGTGGAATAGAAGTTCCATGAAAGGAGAAGACAAGAGAGGTGGAGGCGTGGGAAGCTGAGAGTTTGCTAAGGGGAGACTTTTGTGATCCAAATAATTTTCTAGGGGATCCATTTATTTCATCACAGATCTAAGTTAGGAATAATGCATAGTTTATTTTTGCATTTGAAAATATATTTATGAGCGCTTCAACCGCTTGGAAAAATATTGAATTGGTATTTTTTAATATTTTCTATAATTTTAATGTATTAATTTAAAATATTTAATATATTTCCAAGCAAATAATATCATACATCACAATACATTATACAAGTTGAGAAAAATATCAATTAGTTAAATGATTTTTCTCAAGAAAAATATTTTCAACGAAATTTGTAGCTTAGTAAAGTGGAAAAGCGTAAATTGACTTGGACTAGTCCCTTATAGTCATTAAACTTGGAAGCCCTCCTTTCTACCAAAGTTGTAAATTAAACCTATTTTTTTATGATAATATTTATACCAAAGTTTTATAATATGATGAGCTCAGAATTGAGTGATCAAATATTTATGATAATATTTTATGTTCTAGAATTCGGTGAATAGATAATTGGTGGTAAGAGGTTTAACATCTGCAAAACACCTTCAATGATTTTCAGGTGATAAAATTACTAATTTATTGGTAAGTAATGGCAACAAATAAGATACTAAGTTTTAGTGGGTGTTTGGCGCTGCGGTGTGACCTGTGTTGCGGTTCACCGCAGCGCCAAAAACTGATTTTACCAAACTTCAATTGTTATTTTTGTGGTGGGTCCCACCACAAAAATAACAATTGCGACGCAATTTGAGAAGCACCTGTAAGATGCTTCTCACATTGCGTTTTGCGTTACAAAACTGTAACGAAAACAATATGAAAGAAAAATAATAAATGAAAAATAACATGCAGGGAGAACCCATCGTCTTCCCCAACTCCAGCGACAGCAACACCGGCCACCAAGGTTGACAGCGCCAGCTCATCCTTGTCTCTCCCCCAACAGCAGCCTCTCTCTCTCTCTCTCTCTCTCCCTTCGCCATTGCAGCACAGCAAGCTCTCTCTCTCCTCGCCAACTCCTGCAACAGCTCCGGCTAGAAGCAGCACCGGATCCACCGTGAGCTCACGCCACCACCCAAGCCTTCTTCTCCAGCTCCGGGAAGCAGCAACGAAGTAGCAGAGGCGAACGACAGTTGTGACCGACAACTTCCAACGCTCCGTCCGGCCACCACAGGTCGCCATTTTCGACGCCACCACGACAGGGAGAACCACCTCGTCCTCCTCTACCCGTCGGTACCGGTCGTTCACCCTCTAGTCACAGTCGACCATTTCATGAACAGTAGCATGTCCCTGTTAATTCATGCAAAAACGAAGGCAAAAACGCACCGTTTTGTGCGTTTTTGCCTGCGCCTTTTTTTACTCTTGGGCTGGGCTGGGCTGCTCTCGGCCCAGCCCAAGTCCAGCTTAGTTGGGCCCTTTTGGCCCAACTTGGTTGTACCGGCCCATTTAGTTTGGGACAAGCCCAGTCCAATGTTTAAAAAAAATATAAAAATCATGTTTTTAAACAATTAAAAATTATGTATATAGAGATCAACTCTGATGAAAGTGATGTAGAACAAGTGGCAGAGACGTACATGCTCAAGAGAGAGTATCCAAAATTCAAAGGCAACTGAATTTCCGCAGTTCGGGCGCTGAAGTTGGACTGACGCAAAAACTCACCCAGTTGATGTGTCTCGGCGTTTCCGGAGGAAGTCAGTAGCTTTGCTGCTGATGCATGCCTTTTTTTGGCCGAATTCCATTGTTTAGGCCCCGAAATCATCATTTTTGCCATTTTAGGAAATTTGATGGGAGAATAAAAATGAGTGTCTAATTTACTTTAATTATTAATTACATTTTATTATTATGATAATTAAATCTACAATATTTAAAAAATATACATGTGTATATTTTTAATTAATTTCATAAGTTGACAGCAATATGAAAAGCATGGTAACCAAACACACAAAACTGCTTTTCATTAAACTCAATCTCAACCACAGTTTTAACCAAACACAAATTTCAGTTACGAACCGCAGCTAAAAGCGCTTTTCACAAACCTGCTTTTTTTCAACCTCAACCACAACAGCAACAGCTGTGCCAAACAGGCTCTTAATCCATAGGAACAAGAATATTTATTTTTATTTTAGTATGAAAAATACTTTGAGAATTAGAAATATAAATACTTGGATAATAATGGTTTAGAGGTATTCATAGCCTTTGCATCTTGTTATTTTACTGAAATTAAAGAGTTAGAATAATCATTTTCATCTAACATGAGACTTGTAGAAAACTTTTAAACTCCTGAAAATATAAAGAAATGAATATTCTTAATATTAATATTTTATATTAAATAATATAAGAATAAACAAATAAAGTGTTATAATACAATATGAGCATTATAATGACCGTCAAACTTATATCCATCAAGACTAAGCACAATGTGAAGCCCATTTACAATACTTAGTTGAACCTCAAGAATATTGGGTATGGTAGCTTGTTAGATCAATGTCTATTTAGGTCAAATGCTAACTTGAACTAAAAATATTAAATTACTAAACTCATTTTCACTTGGATTCGATGTATAATTAAACCCAAAAATATTAGGTGTGTCAACTCATTATATTAACGCCCACTTGAATTATACTTTTAATCATATTCATGATCCAGAAGTAAGTTAGATTCATGTTATAAACTTCATATTTTATCAAAATTTATATACAATGGATATGAATGCAAGTTTCACTCATTTATATTAAATTCTTTTCTTTTTCATCGTATATTTTAAATAAGGAGATAGGGTGAAAAAAAAATTCTATGCCGTTTTCATATAGTTAATTTTTAAGTTTTTAAAGCAATTTAGTCTTAGAAATAAAAAAATAATATTATAGTTGTATGTACCATAGACTCCATTGCCGTCATTTCAATGGCCCAAAAGTTCTATGCTATACTATGGTACCATCCAATTCTTGGTTCTTAGCCTGAAACCAGCTATCTAGCATAACCCCTCCCCAAAAAAATGAATTTTTTTTCTCAGTGAACTTGTAGGTCTACGTCTAACAATCATATGACTGGATATATGTCAATTTACGGGGTGTTAAAGAGTGTTTATCAAAAGCACTCATGAAAGAAAATGATTTTTATTTATTTTAAATAAATGTTTTTAGATCATTTTAATGTACTAATATAAAAAATAATTAATAAAAAAATAAATAATATTATTTTGATGTATTTCTAAATAAAAAATATTTTTAAAAATAATCACAACCACAAACTTAATTGTTGATTACATTGGAATATTTAAAAGCACAATAACTCGCATTGCTGATACAATATTCTAAAAATATAATTTATTTTTAAAAAAACTTAATTTTAAAAAGAAATTAGCGCTCTTTGTTGTTATAATTTTTTTTTAAAAAAAGTTACCTTTGTATATATTTAAATTAAAAAAATTCCATTTACTATAATACCAAATATTCATAAATAAAAAGGTGTTTGCATCCCTAAAATAAATGATGTAATAATAAATAACTTAAGATCTGCTATATAAATTCTAAATTTAAAACAAAAATACTTATTTTATTTATTACAAAGAAACTAAACCGTGTGGGAAATTAACTGTAGCTCCCCACACAAAGCACCGTGGATTTCCACAGTGCTTCTTTTCTTTTTGTTTTTTTTATTATGTTTCATTTTTTTTCTAATTATTTTTTTTTTCATGAAATATTTTTTTTACTTATATATAATTTTATTTGTTTTTTTATAATCGGGGTGTTTGAGCTAACTGAAGCACACCACAATTAATCCTCAGATCTAATTTTTTTATATTTTTTTCTGTTTTTTTCTTCATTTTTTTCTGATTATATTTGTTTTTCATTTTTTTCCATGAAATATTTTTTTTTTCTGGTTATACTTTTTTTATTTTTTTTCTTTTTCCACTTATATATATTTTTTTGTTTTTTATGATCGGGGTATCCGGACTAGTTTAAACGCACCATAATTAATCCCCGGATCCAATTTTTTTTTTATAACCAGGGTGTCTAGACCAGCTTATGCGTATCACGACTAATCCTCGAACCTATTTTTTCTGCTAAAGTGCTTTACCGCTAATACTTTTTTTTCTTACATTTTTGTTTTGTTCACTTATACATTTTTTTTAGCAAACGGGGTCTACGGGCCAGTTTAAGTACACCACGACTAATTCCCGGAATGAATTTGTTTTTAAAACAATATGAATTGCTATAGAGCTTTTACGCTTATATTTTTTTTCTTTAACTTATATTTTTTTTATAACAATGGTCTCTGAGCCAGATTCAACTTTTTATTATTATCATTATTTACTTATATATTCTTTTTATAACCAGGATATATGGGCCACCTTAAGCGCACCACGACTAATCCCCGGACCAAATTGTTTTTTTGATAATCAGGGTGTACGAGCCAGCTTGCGCGCATCACGACTAATCCCTGTACCAATTTATTATTTTTTTAATTTTTGTTCCTTATACTTTTTTTGTTCACTTATACATTTTTTAACCTTATGCCCAGACCAAAATTTTTTTTTATAACTGGGGACTTCGGGTCAGCTTAAGCACACCACGACTAATTCCTGAACCGAGTTGTATAAGTACGTATATACCCCCTATAAGACAAAATCGAAGAATTGGTTATAGGGGTGTATTGATAATTTACCATTTTTTAATTATATTTTCTGTCGGGTGTTGTGGGCACGACATCAATTTTAGAGCTCATGCACATTTTGGATGGCGCGTGCGGCGTCGTAGAACTTTTTAAAATGTATATTAGTTTTTTATATATTTATTTTATTATGTAAAATATGTTTAAAATAATGTCATGGTATCAAAGGTATTTTTAATTTTTTTCATTTCTGTGCATAGTTCAAATATCATAATAACTTCAAATAAGATAAAAACCAAGAATTGTTAGTGGGGTGTCTCAGTAATTTTACTTTTTTAGAAACTAAACTAAAAAATAAAAAGATAAAAACCAAAATACAAAATAAAAAACTTATATGTATTAAAACTAGACAAAAAAACAATTTAATCCCTGCGGCAGAGCACGGGTTTATGACTCATTTAATCTAAACCATAAAAATATCTAAAAAGACGAGGTTTCTTCCTATTAAAAAAATTATCTGACTTTAGTGGGTGAGGCAACAAGCATTCCATCTGTGAAAAAGGAATGGTCAAATCTTGTGTAATGAATATAGTATAAATATTATCAAACCTAATTTAAGATTCGATCCAAACTCATCATGATATATATATATATATATATATACTAGCCACTGCTCCCGTGCCTCGTCGCGGGCGGTACCATATTTTTTTAATGCAAAAAATATTAATTGTGTTCGTTTTGTTATAATATAAATTTAGTCAAAATAATAAATTTGTGCATAATTCTTATGAAGTGCAAGTTTTCTATAAAATATATGAATTTTAAATCGATATAAATTTATTTGTTTAGTAGGTTTTAATGAAATAACCTGCATAAAATTATCATCATCATTAAAAAAACAAGAATATTTGGATATTTGAATTATTGATTCATTGTATTCAGATTAGTTCATTTTAGAATTCAATTTAAATTACATTTAAAAAAATATATAAATTTTGAAAAGACCTGCGATAATTAAATAACAAATAAGTAGTTAATTTTCTATTCACAAAAGACGAAAATATAAATTGAAAATTCATCCCTACATTATCATCATTTTCATTACTATAACAGTTCAAATTATTATCAACATTACTGCCCAAACAATTAAAATCATTAAATTACCCCAAAAAATCAAAATCAAAATCAAAACATTTTAACAATAAAACAAAAAAATATAAAATTATCTAATCCAAAAAATAGATAAAATAAAAAAACACACAAAAAAAGAACAAAGGGAAAAAAGGAGCAATATGAACTTTAAAATTATCACCAACATAAATTAAAATTTCAGAAAGGAACCAAATAAAAATAAAACTCCGATAAAAAATGAATTGAAAAAATAATAATCTAAAAGCATGAATGAATAAATACGGACAGAAAACAAACATTGTATTTTTTAACGAGTTTTTTTAATGTTTTTAGATCATTTTCATTTCATGTGCTGATGTTAAAAATAATTTAATTTTGTTTTATAATTTTAATATATTTCTAAACAAAAAATATTTTTTTTAAAAATCAATCACATTTCCAAGCAAAATAAAAATTATATTAAAGCAAAATCAGAAACTGCCAAGAGTGGAATTCGAACACGCGACCTTTTTAATAATCTCGAGCACCGTTCCAACTCGGCTTCCCGAACTTTTCGTTATGCAAAATCAGAAACTGCTGGGGTGGGATTCGAACCCATGTCCTTTCTAATAATCTCTCGCGTTTTAGCCAACTCGGCTACCTGATCATTTCGTTCATTATTACCGACAATATATATTAATAGTATGTGTTACTGTGATTATGCACAGTAAAACCGGGACGCGTTTTATATTTTAGCTAATATATATATATATATATATTGAATTTAATATGATATATAAATACTCCAAATAAACTCATCTATAGTGAGTGTTTATAATTTTAAGTGTGTGTGTGTAAGTACACTATTTCATTTTATATTGAACAATAAAATGTTATTCTGATAGTGGATATTTAAATAAATTACTAAAAATCGATGAAAATAGTATAAATATTTAATTGATTTACTTAATAAATAACAAGTAGAATATAAATATAATAAAAGAAGAGATGCTGGTGTTACTCTTAAAAGTTTAATAAATCAGCAGCTGGAGACGAGGGTGGTAAAGAGTTAGCAGGCTTGGAATCCTTGGATACATCTTCTCAGTAAATTTATTCTAGTCAGGCCCATTTCTCACAGGTCCACAACAAGGCCATTTCCGCTAGCAAAAAGCTCAACTCGATTGGAAAAGCCTGCTCTCAGATGTCCAATCTTGTTTATAATAGTAGCTACTCACTGGATGAATAGGTTCACTCTTTTTTATTTTAACCAAATTTTCAATTGTTTTTTAAATGAAATGAAACACCTATATTTTAATAATAATAATAAAAAAAGATGGTTCGACGCGAAACTAAACCCGGCCAGTTCCAAGATGACGTGTCATCACATAGACGCATCGAGTTATTCCAGGTTTTATCTGAATTTTCTAATAAACAAGCATGTTTATCATCAATAAATACTTCAGACATCCGAACGCGAACAAGTGGTTTCTAGATCACTAACACAAACACACAGAAAAGAGTTACAATCTTGTCAAATCCGAAAACGCTCTTGGCTTGCTAGCTTCCCTTACACTGTCATCCAACAGACCAAAATTAATCAACGAGAATAGTTGTGGAAAACTGCAACCTCAAATGAAGGTTAGGAGGAGGATCTTTCAAGTTTTACACAATCGTTAGGAAAAACAGAGCAATCAAACCACCCAATGCCGTCTTCTTCCCAAACCCAAATGTCTGCCCCGCACCTCCATAGTATGGCTCTATCATTATCGCAAATCTGCAAGTTGGAGTGGATGGATCTGTCCTGGTTATTGTCGACAGGTTTGGAAACTTGCATGCATCTCCCAGTTGATTTTGTATCTGGAAGTAGCTGTTGAAAGCATATGATATGTTCTCCCTAGCATCCAAATTTCCACATGATGTCCCATAACCGAGGCTAGTACAGTCTGCTAGTCCACACGCATAGCTTACACTCAATGCCACTTGTGGATCATCAACCTTGGCCGACGGCTTCATCACACACCATTTTCTATCCAGGTAGTGGACGCCTCTAGCTGGAATTAAAGCTCCCGTGTTTGTTGTGCCAAGGTTGAGACTGTATTTGGGTATTCCATCAAATGTAAATATCCCCCAATGTCGTTCGAAGTTTCCGGGATCAATACTCTTAGCATCCTCATCAATCAAACTAAACAAATAGGCATTGATACCTGCATTAGGCCTCATTGGGGTTCCTTTCCCACTTGCAATGTGTGACATGAAACCTTGGTTGAAACGCCGGGCATATTCTACGTTAGCATTTCTGTCCCCATCAGTTGGCCAACCGATCTCTCCGACAATGATAGGCAGATTCCCAAACCCATTCTTTTGTAGTGCATACACAAGTGTATCATAGTTAGCATCAAACATGTTATAATAGGATGTGCCACCATCATTTACAGGATTTGCATTGCCATCAAAGAAGGCATACTCAACGGGGAAGTTGGAATCAATATAGAGGCTTATGAAAGGATAGATATTCACAGTAAAGGGGGCACCGGCATCATTCAAGAATTTTACGATGGTAAGCATGAGATCATGGATATCAGCTCGGAAGTCACCACCAGAAGGAAGACCACTTGAGCTCTCATAGACATCAGCATTCAGAGGGACGGTCACTTTTATTAAATTGCCAAGCCCAGCTTTTATCAGAGCAGATTGAACATTCTGGAGAGCAGGGAAGGTTGTTCTGAGAAAGCTTCCATTGTACGTCTGCAAGAAAGGTTCATTTCCAACTGCAACATATCTGTACAAGAATAGTTTGACGAGTTTAACAAAAAGCACAAAATTACATTGTCTGAGTCATATCCATATTTCTGAACCTAATGTCAAGTTTTCAAATGACAGTGAAATAGCAGAAGCCTACGGGAACCGTTTTCCCCTTCTTATAAACCCGCAGAGGCTTCATCAACTCTCTATCTACACAAAATAAAATTGCATCGAAAATGTTCAGGCACGCATTTCATGTAGAGGCATACAAGACCCTACATGTCTGGGAGATGGCTATGACAAATTCCAGGGCATGCAAGAGAAGTATGCGCCTATGCGGACCAGTGCAATCTATTAAAGCCCATCATTTCAGTAACATACATCTAGAAAGCACAGGCATTTGATTATTTTTTTCTGGGAAGATCTGTCAAAGATACATTAAAGATGACATTAATAGGTAATACAAAATGCACTTGCTTTTCAAGAGTTTTTTTAGAGAAGAAATTACAGGACAATCTCACATTCAGGATAATGTAAAAAAAAACGAGAGGATGAGTGATTTTATTGATGCAAGGAACTATACACATCAGATGACATGAACAGTGAAAGAATGACCTGAACTATATTTCTGGAAGTTTGAATATGAGATTTCTACAAGAATGAAAGGGATCACCAAAAGATAAACTATCACATAGAGGCCAGAAACAGCTCAAGGGAAGAACAGCGAACAATTAATTTCTCAATTTCTTGTCAACAAAATTCAGGAAACAATATATATACATATATAAACATAAAAGCATGAGCGAATTTGACCTGATGTTGACATTATTGTTGGTGACATGTGCGGAGACATTTTTGGAAACCCATTTCTCAGCAGCCTTCATGCTACCAGCGAGAGAAGCAAGCAAATCATTTGGGATACCCACCATGACCTCAATCCCAGTCTTACCTAGAACTTTTAGAGTATCATAATCCGCATCAAAAAGTTTAACTTTTTGGATCCCATTTTCCCTAAGTAGCCTCACCACAGTTTCTGGGGGCAAAGGGTGGGTTGCTTGTGTTCCCCAGTTGGCACCTATGGCCATTGCACAACTCACCATTGAAAGCAAGGAAACTAATCCAATAGCCAAATGATACAAACCCATATTTTCTTTTCTTCAACCAAATGAGCTAAACTTCTTTCTAGACAGTAAAAATCAACTCTTAGCAACTCGGCCCTTCTGGCCCTTGAATCGGGACTTGAGTTGACAGTGGTGACAATACAAGATGTGCAAAAATTTAGTCTCAAGTAGAACGGGAGTTAATCTTTCGGTGGCTAACCAATAACAGAAACCCCGGATGCAAAAGTAGCTAGTAGAGGCAAATCAAATCTAGTTATGAAAATAAGGATATGTGTCCTTACATATATATATATATATATATAGGTGATCTTAATTAGACGTGAAAGGCAGTGAGTAGGACAATAAAGCAACTGGTTTTAAAGTAAGATTTTCACATCTGAAAGCAGAAATAATGGAAGCAAGAGTATGTCTTCCATAAATTATTACACAAGCTTAAATTTAAAGAGAGTAAGCTAAAGGGAAGAGAGTGAGATTAAGTTAAACAAAGAAAGATAGATTTGGAAACACTTATCATAAGCAGGGAGAGTAACAACTAAGCTTAAGACGACCAAACTCCCAGAAAAGATTCTTGAAAATAAGCGAGGTTGAACAGGTGGTTAACTATACATAAAGAAAAAGTAGAAGGACTCCACAAATGGGTTTGTTTAAGTGGTTAATTACTTGATTAACTAGAGTAACTGCTTACATTAGTGGTAACTTGGAACCAGATTAAAAAATAAGAGCACACAGACAGCAAAATCAAAGCAGAGACAGGAAAGTGGGGTTTATTAAATAGTGAGCCAGGTGGGATTAGGGGTAATGAAGAAGTTAAGGCTCCTGCTGCTGTTACTGTTTCTAGAGAGTAGCTAGCAATGCTAGAACTCAAAAGAGCTGTAGCAACTCGAGAAGAATCTGGTCTATCAAAAAGCAGGAAAGGACCAGACCAGACCACACCACACCACGCACTCACTGGTTGGCCCACGCCCATACAAAGGTTGAGAGAGAGAGAGAGATTGAGACAGAGGTCTCTGTAGAGCAGAGAGAGAGAGAAGTATGAGGTGTATATGATAAATTTAGTCCTTTTAGTTTACTGAAACTGACGAATCAGTCCATGCGGTATTGAAGACATAGCCAAAAAAAGGAATTCTAGACTAGTCCTCGACAATGTTGAGCTGTAAAGCCCAGCAAATGTAATGTCTAGGTGTAAGGAAAAAAATCAATGTCATCAAAAAACAAAGAGCTTTGAATTCTTAGATACATATTTGAATCAAACTACTAATTTCTTTCCATTGTTACAAACAAAACTAGGGTTTCCTACCAGTAAGGAATTGTTTATCAAACTATGCTCAAACAACTCCATGCCCTTTGCTTCTTTCCCTGGACTCTCTTCCTCGCCCAGGCACCAAGTGTGAGGAACAAGTTGTTTGTTTTTGTATTTAAAAGTTCAAAAAAATATTAATTTTATATTTTCTTAGTATTGTTCAATAATTTTGATATGCTACAAAACACATGCCATGATTAATTGGAGTGTTTGGGATTGTGTTTTGGAAGTGCTTTTGAAAAACAATTGATTTTTTTAAAAAATTAATTTTTTTGATATTTTTATATCATTTTCATGTGTTGATATCAAAAATAATTTTTTAAAAATAAAAAAATATTATTTTAATATATTTATGAACAAAAAATTCTTTTATTTTTATGTAATCAATGAATTTTTCAATTTAGTCATGTCAAGGTGTGAAGACAAAAGTGGTATAAAATAACTAATTTTATGTGAATAGCGGGTTTAAAAATAATACTATGAACTTGTTTGTTTTTATTTTTTTTAAATGCTTTTGTAAGAGAAATTACTCTTTTTCTCTGCTTCAAAATAAAATGAGATAGTAGATAGATAGATCATATGAATCAATAAGTTAATGACATGGAAAAATAAAATATCACAAAACAAAACATTTTAATATAAGGAGAATCGAAAAAAACTAAAAGCTAAAAATAACAAAGTAATTGATCGACCGGTTAGCTAGGCTGCTGGTTATTTATCCAAAACCAGGAAAACCACTCATCTGAGATGGATGAGAAGAAGCTAGACTGTCTCTCAATTCCCGCCCACTGGTTTCGAATGGGAAGAAGAGGACACAGGCTGCTGAAATAACAATCACAACCTCGAACAATAGGATAGCTTCCTTCAGATGGCAACCCGTCACCAGTCCAACCGCCACAAGAGGGCATATCATGCCACCAATCCTCCCCACAGCACTTGCAACTCCAGCCCCAGTTGCCCTCACAGCCGTCGGATACACCTAGAGAAATACAGATAAATTATTTAAAACCACTTCAAAGGTCGGCTTAAAGGCGCTTGAAGCAAATTGGAATGGCAGAAAAGCAACCATCAATTCTAATGAACACGGTGTTAAAACAAAATCGCCTTTCGAAGGCAATGACATGCTTATTCCTATTAATGGATTCGGGAGAGAATGATGAAGGATCAGAGGAAACATTCAAGATTAGCATGAAAAGAGACAAGAATGTATATTTCTACTAGACAATCTTAGCAGAGAAGAGGGTGGATTACATCCTTAAGCATATTTACACAAGTCGTGGTTTCCTATATTCAGCAATTGCCGATTGGTCAATCTTTACTCTTATTAGCAAGACAAGTAAGCCACAAGAACAGAGAGAACAAGGGCGATGAGAAAGGGGTTCCAGAAACTTGCATTTTCTAACAAATGTATTATCATATTTCCCATCTAAAAACTACCTCCCTTAAGTTGGTTTCAGTAGAAACGATTAGTGATCCTGATCAGAAAAGAGATGAAGGTGGGTAATATTTAAAAATGATTCGTTAAAAAAAAAGTACATCTTCAAGCAGTCAACCACTGTTTTGAATAAAAGATCTTCAAAAAAATTTGAGTATTCCAGGACTTACCTCTGGGGCATATATTCCAGCAACTGTGAAGGTTCCAATGGCACACATGCGAGCTCCAAATAACAATGCTGTTGTCAAAGTCGCACGCTGACGGGTAACCAGGGGTAGGAGGAAAATACAAGCTAAGACAAACATGAATGCCATTGAAAGCTTGCGGCCAAATCTATCCACGATAACAGCTGATAAAAGAATCCCAGGAAGCTCTACAATATAAATTTTCAAGAAAAAAATCACCTGATCATTATTCCTTAAAATGATAGTACTATATAAAAATTTAAAGGCAAGAAGTAATTACTTCATGTTGTCGAACAATTTTCAAATCTCAACATTAAGTGCAGAGAGAGGTTAATAGGCATGCAATACCTGCCAAACTAGTAATAAATACATTTATGTAGAGGCTGTCATTCTGGAGATTTTCTGACTGCAAGACAGTTGAGCCGCATCTGCCTTCCTCGCTACTTAGCTCCGAAGTCAGCAATATGATACCATAATAAGAGAATGCATTTCCAAAGAATAACAGCCACAAAAGAAGTGTTGTTCGAGTTAGTTTTGATGAGAAAAGCATAACAAATGATGAGAAGCCTGATTTACAATCTGAAACCAGTTTTCTAGTTGAGGAGAGTAGAGGTGTATATTTTGATGGGGCAGATTCTTCATCCAGTCCAATTGTACTATCAGAAACAAGCATTCCAGGAGGAAGTTTTGATTGGTTCAGCTGAGCTATCTTCTCCAGAATATTATGTGCCTCTGTTATTCTTCCTTTCATCGACAGGTACCTTGGAGACTCTGGTACTATCCAATAAAAGAAAAGCTGGGCAATAGATGGTAGAGAGGAGAGTGCAAGTAGCCACCTCCAATTCAATCTAGGCAAGACAATCTGCAATAATTACAGAGCTACGATTATCTTAAGAAAAATACTCAATAAGAACAGTATTTTTGCAGTAAAAAGATGTCGTCAGAAAAACGTTGGAGAAAAAAGCCCAAGGATAGCACCTACATATAACTTAACGAGGTACATACTAACAGATCATTGAATTAGTATGGAAGTAAAAAGGCAGTTGTCATATACCACCAATGAAGAGGAAGAGTAAGGTTATGTGTTTTTCTGCAACTTTTCTTGTTCAAAAAGGGAGAGTCTAAATAAGCAGACAAGAGTCCCCTGCAACGACACTGAACAATTTCAGATGTTAAGAACAGAGAGAATGTTTGCAAGGAATAAGATAACAGTATATTGATACTAAAAGCATATCAAGAGTCTCCAATTCCTTGAGTGGTCGAATTCAGAAGTCTTGGATGAATAAGCCTAAAGTTCCAACAGTTGAAAATTCACTCATCAAGTTTCAAGTCTCTGCCTTAAATCTCTATTTGACAACCTAACCCTAAAAAACATTTATCATATATGGAAAAACCTGTCAAAAAACAAGAATGGAAAAGGCAAAAGAGTAAGAGAGAAAAGGTGCACAAACCCTGCAACTGAAGTTCAAACAAAAAACCAAAGAAGGAAAGAGAATACAAAGCAGATGATCTATCTTCTATTACGACTGGAACTGACTTCAGTATTCAACAAAATTAGCAAATGCCATATTCATTTCAATCACCTTGTTAAGATGGTCAAATAAAACTTCAAGGAAATAAAATCAAGAAGCAACAGCAGCTTGGATAGTAGCTGTAGTAGTGAGAAAATAGAACACATTACCCATGCAAGTGCAGCCTCGAAAATGGTTCCGAATGTCCAGAAAGTTGAGAAGACAACCATCCATGTGCCTCTATGTGAAGCAGGAACAAACTCTAGAAACCAGGAGGAAAATACAGGTCCACCACCTAGGCCAACCCCAACCAAACAACGGAGAATCAACAATGATACATAATTCGGGGAGAAGGTACTCAGAAGTCCAGCTGCACTGGTTATAATAGTTATTCCTAGGAAACCCTTTCTGGAAACAGAAAATGGAATTAGAAAAACTAGATGAGATCAAGACACAGAAACACACGCCAGAGTTGACATAAAGGAATATGATTTGTGCTTCACAATGAACCCATGAATTGTCACAGAAGCTATTCAAAACTGAGCATTGGAAATTGAAGATCTTTCTATTTGAAAAGTGGTGAAATCAATATTAATGATGAATGGAATCTAAATTAGATTATCACTAAAAGAAAGCATCTTTAATAACGAATATGCCCAAGGGCGACAGAGGTACAGGCATCATAAATTTAATTGCCAGAGTTAGAAAAAATGGCTACTTTTCTGCAATTAAATTACTAAGTTTTCTGCAATTAATTTGCAATGCTATACATATACAAGTTTACAAGTGGAGAGACAGATTGATTACTAAAAAGGGTAAAAGGCATATGAAATAAAATATGTAGATGGACTTGCCTTCTTCCACAGTAATCAGAAAAAAGGCCCCAAGAATAAGCTCCAACAAGCATTCCAGTAAAGACAACAGTAGAGAGCAAACTCTCCTGTGTCGAGGAGAGATTCCACTGGGACTTGACAACAGGACCCACAAAGGAAAGGATCATGATTTCCATGGCTTCAGCAAACCAACCAAGACCGGCATAAGCAAGCACCAGAAACTGGAATTTTCCAAAGCCCGCAGAAGTAAGGGCATCATCCACAGTGTACACCAGCTGGCTCTCATCATCCATCTGTGTGTGTATGGATTTACGTGTATACAAGAAATAAGACAACTGTTAAGATACAATTAATTAATCACAATATCGAAGATTTCATAACGTTAAATTAATTACAAATATACATATATTATACCCTCCTGCTACTGCTGGTGGTGGTGGTGAGGATGGAGGTCTCATCATCTACAATTGGCTGATAATTAACGGGCATAGCTTTACGAAGTGTGGAAGATAGCCTGAGCTCTTGCAATGAATTAATTTATGAAGAAATATAAGTATACAGGAGGCAGTACGTTAAAAGCTTCTGAATTGATGGTAAAAAGAAGAGATGATGATGAAGATGAGCGTGGAGCAGGGAACGTGGGGGGGTGGGGGGGGGGGGGGGGGCTGTGGAACTTTGGTTATTGTCTTGATTTGACGCGAATCGTTAGAGAGAGAAATATGAAGATCTTAAGTTCTCAATTCTATCATCTCACGTTTGGAATAGCCGGTTTATCTCTTTTAAGAAATTTTATCTTAATCAATCAAAATCTCAACTCGTTTTAGAAATTCTGCATGGTCATTCCTATTCAATTTCACTCCATTTTGTGGCTAAATATTATTTTTTAAAATAATATTTAGTTTTATAATATCAAATATGTTTTTTAATCTAATTATTAAATTAAAATGATTTTATAAAAATTATCTTAATATATCAATACGTTTCAAGTTAAGATTTTAAAGCAATCGGATGATATAAAAATGTTTTACAAGATTGTTGATGATATTATTATAGTATCATCTACATTCATAATTGTATTAAAAAAAATCATTTTATTATGGCTGAGTAGCTCTGTATTCTCCCGACTTCCAATTGATACTACCGATTCTTTTCCTCTCTTTCTTTTTAAGCTTGTGACTGCTAATCCTACCTTTCTACTTGTTTTGCTACTTGGTGTCTAGACAAGAGCATTTCCACCGTGGTAGAGAATAATGCAGCTTCATCAAACTGTGACAATGATGCACTCGTCATTGAGTCCACTAGGTGAATGATCATTGACCCGTATCGATGCATTCTCCATAAAATGACTTTGTTTTTTGCCATCAGAACCGCTACACATTCCGATCACATGAAACTAATAAAGCAGTCATCAATTGATCGCATCAATTTTACCGCAAAGCACTATCTGACAGAGATACAATTGCATATTATAGCACTTCCACTTTTCTTCAGTTTCCAGTGGTTTTGTCTATTGTAAACCAATTTAACAGGGAATTATGAGCATGGCCAAGTAAGAATTTAAAACACAGTTAAGGGAAAAAGAAAGGCCTCGTCTCCAATAAACCAATGATGGGTTGTAATCAGAGGCTGCCGGGGATTGCTGGCCAAAAGATGAGGAAAATTGAACTTTGGTAAGATGCTCTCTGAACCTACTTCTCATTGTTTTTTCTCTTGCGGGATCCGCTTAGAGCTGCTTTGGTCCGAGCCCACTCTTTCACTGAATCAGCAGTCCTCATGAATGAACAACTTTCTCCAATGGAAACATCTCTGGTATATGCTGGCTTTGTCGCTGAAGTGGTCTTCTTCACTACTGGAGCAGAAGCCTCAGCATCTCCAACAATCTGCGGGCTCATTGCCACTCTATTTTTTACGTTACCCTCCTTTCTGACCCCAAAAGCAAGAGTGCCATCTACGGTAGGATCAGTATTGCTCTTCTTAGATATATCATCATGCATGCTTTTCATAGAACTGAGAACTTCCAACCCATCAGGTTTTGATGACTCTACATTTGCAAACGAAACACCTGGCAAGATTTGAGTAATACTGAAAGCATCGCTGTTATTCCCACTAACCAATTGTGTCCATGATGATTTATTGAGCCATGCATAACCTCTGCCTGGCTTATTTGAAGCAGAATCCAGTTTGGTAGACAGAGCCTCCTTGTGCCCTCCCACTTCTTTGATCCTGCTGAAATGTTCATTTTGATTTTCTTGCTCCAAGGATTTATTGTTCTCACTGTCCCTAGAGTCAGTAACATAATCACATTTGGGTTGCTCTTCCTTGCAAGATGAATGGCTCGGCAGTGTTTCTGATGCATTTCCAGATTTGGATTGCTGTTCCAGCAAACTCCCATTACCTCCTGGCATAGCAGGCATTCCTTCGCCTGTATTACTTTCTTCATTGAGAACTACTTTCCTCTTCTTAATGAAAGGTGCACTGTTTCTTTTATGCTTTTGAAGCACATTTCGAGTCGGTTCATCTGTGGAAGTTCGCCTAACATGGAACCTTGGTTTCTGGATATTTGAGGTAGCAAATGGAGTTAAAAATCAAACTTGATAGGGAAATAAACACAACAGCAGATGCATCAAAATCAATGACTTTTGATGGACGGAGTATTAAACCGTACCTGACGAGTTATTATGTTGTCCTGTGCTACACTCACCATGTTGATTATGAGGTTATCATCATCTTCATCGATGTCCCCTTCATTCTCTTCAAGTGGTGGGTTATCAATGGTTTTTATGGAATCGTCTACTTTCTTATCCAATTTAATATCACGGCATGTATTGTCCGGAACATTTTCCATCTGAAAGAGCTTATTCATCACAGAATTCATCAAAGCGAGTTCTTCCTCGTCCATCCCAGCACCCTGTTCTTCCATAATAGGAATGTGTCCGCATTTAGCTGCAGCTGCAGGAGGAGGCTCCGCGTGCTCATCGCAATCACAGAAATGCCTGGGAAGTGGAGGAACCTCAACACGTCTGAAACTGTATCTGTGCTTGCCAGTTCCTCTAAAAGGTATCGACTTCATCTGCAGCACAGACAGACATTTACATGTATAAGCAAATATTTTTACAGTGGAGACATCCAAGATTGATAACAATAACGATAAGCAATAACAATACTAGCACTCTACCTTTCCTAATCCGGGGAAGAAGAGCCGAAGTTGCTTGTTTTCTGAAGGAAGCTCTTTGTTGTTGGGCTTCGAAGAAATGAGCAGTTTCTTGTTGATGGGGTCATCTTGAGCATGATCAAGATTAGGAGTGGGTAGGAGAGGATGTTGATCTTCATCTTGATCTTCAGTCCATTCACGGGTCAAGCGAGCAAGATAATGCTCTTTGGCCTTCTCAAGCCTAAGCTTCCCACCCTTCCAAGCACAGCCATTATACTGAACAGTCACAGAAACAGACAGGGGCACAGGAAGGAAGAATTAGCCTCAGTACAAGCAAGACAGTCAGGATAGTAGGATATAGGAAGCAAGCAGGCCGTAGCAGCGTTATCAATCAGTAATTAAGACGAGAAAAAAGAAGCAGACAAAACAGATATGGATTGAAAAAATACAGTGTTGAAGAGCTTAGAGAGGGAGCTGTTGGTAGAAGAGAAGAAATCGATGTAAGCAAAGGAGCGGCCTTTGCTTCTGATGATCTCCACTGATTGAATCCCTAAGCCCAAACTCTTATTTGATGAAAATATGTTGCGCAGGTCTTCGCTGCTCACGCTCTCCCCCAATCCTCCCACGAATATCCTTATCGCTGCTTCTTCTTCTTCAGCTGCGGCTGCGGCTGCGGCTGCATTCATCCTCTTCTTCTTTGTTTTGTTTGTTAATTACTATTCTAGCCTCCACAATCTCCCCAGGGTTACTTCTCTTCTACACATTTATATATGTAGTCCCTTTGTTGACGATGATTATGTCGATGGGCTGTTGTTTTAACGTAAGTGGGCTTTCCTGGCCCAGTCCAAAAATAAATTGACGAGCATTTTTACCAAACATAAATAAAAAAGTAATTAAATAATTAGTATAAAATCATGTTAAGACTTTTAATTGACAAATTAGACTTGTCATGCATCATATGATTGTTTTTAGCATACTATTAAACACACATATTAGCAATAAATTGATAAGATAGCCAAGCTCGGACACTTTGAAAGGAATAGAATAGAATGGCTAAATTAAATCAGGAAATCCGTTCGATGCTGTAACCAAAATATTCCTATTTACGGGGACCTGTTTGAAATTAATGTACGTACGAATACATTCCACAGCAAGGAAACTTCTTGGTTTGCTTAGAGATAGGAGACTCCAAATTAAATTCTCAATCTATTTGCTCAACCGTCGTCCATCACTGACTCGCTCTTTCTCTCTCGGTGAGTCAGGTTTCATCTCATCTCATCTCATCTCATCAGAAGTAAGCTGCGGCTGGCTACTTAACGAGTGCTTTCTTCCATGTTGTATTTTTGCGATTCTGTTCGGCTGCAGGTCCTCGGGATTGGATTCGAATAATTTAATCAAACAGAATGGTAACTTCTTTCTTTCCTTCTCCTTCTTCACTAAATTACTATTATTTCGTATTTTGTGTGTGTATAAGTATGTTTGGTGATGAAATTCGAGAGTATACTAACAAATGGATGGATCAGAATTACCTAATTGGTGCTTTCAAGCCTTCATGTAATATCTCCATCACTTTGTCCGATGCAACAACTCGCAAGCAGGTTTCTCCTCAATATATATATTTTTAAGTTTTAATTAAGTTGGTTGGATCCATCAATTCATCATTGTTTGCAATTATCGACTCCCCTGCCGGCGTAGGTTCCGATGAAAAAGGAGAATGGCCAAACGCTGATGGTTCCGCTCTTCCATAGTCAAGAAAACATTGCTGGGAAGGTGCTCTGCTGTGGTTCTATATTTTTTTTATATTTATATTTTCGAATGCTTGCTTACGTTAATTGGCTTCTTCATTTATTTCCGTTCCATTTGCTTTGCTGAGTGATGACTTATTCAGATTTCTATAGAGCCACTGCAAGGGAAAAAGGTCGATCACATTGGTGTTAAAGTTGAACTCCTTGGCCAATGGTTAGGTCTTT
Source organism: Salix arbutifolia (assembly GCA_025169955.1). Taxonomy (NCBI): domain Eukaryota; kingdom Viridiplantae; phylum Streptophyta; class Magnoliopsida; order Malpighiales; family Salicaceae; genus Salix; species Salix arbutifolia. The sequence goes on from CM045907.1 coordinate 171,787, forward strand.
ATATTTAACAGAGAAGAAGAGAAACTGGTTGCCTCTTGCAACCCGTTCTATGGTGAAACTTGCCACCTCTTGTTTTGATGATTGCTATCTTTCCGAGTGGCAATGCACTCCCACGTTCAAATAAGCTTTCCATTTATTAATGCATGGTCATATTATTATAATATTTTCATCTTTTCCCTAGGATCGGTTGGCCTGTTTGGTAAACAGTTCAGGCTTATAAAGTAAGGACTCTGTTTAAAAACCAATGGTTTCGGCTTGGATCGAGCAAAGCCAAAACCAGGCCTTGA